>JALLAR010001121.1:0-10829 GCA_036939335.1 Conticribra guillardii
ATCGTATAACATCAAATAAATATTCTTTTCTATTGATTGGGAATTATTAAATGCCGAAGACAATTTAGGGGAATAATACAAAACTTCGTACTTCATAAATGGCAAAATAGCATTATGTGAGGTGTTAACAGAAACAAAAGAAACAGTATTGAGAGCAATATCAAACACATCATAAATATTACCACAATTTCCGTTTTGCCATTCTTGATGACTATTGCAGAAGCCAAGGCCCCTGACACAAATGATGGTCCATTCATGGTATGTTCTTTCAAGTTCATTTGTCATGACATAGCTCATTTGCTATTGATATTGCTTTGATTTCAACATTGTCAGCGTTACTGACTGTTCACTCAACCTGCTCCTCATTCTCGTACAACAGGCATTAGTTGGATGTGGATTCTTGACAATGATTTTCTTGGTCTAATTATGCGCCTGGATCAAATCGTTTTTTATGTCGAAGAGGACGAGCAGCAACAGAATAATACTGCTCATAAGGAGCATACATGGCATTGGTTGTGGATCTGAATTGTTCTCATCAGCCAAGCCATGAACTCGATGGGTTTTCTATTACCTTTATGCGTAAATATCATGTCAAAGATAATCTAGATCTATCCTGACAAAATTAATACTATTCCTACTTGAAACGAAAAATGACTCCTTGATATTCAAGGTACAATCGTAGGCCTATTTAATTAAAATATGAATCCAGAAAAGAGATTATTATTTGAATCGCACGCAACAATATCAATTCATACTCCTAACTAATTATTACTGCCTCACCATGACAGCCTTTCACTCAACCGCAACTCACGACGACCACCAACAACACCCCCACGACAACAACCCCCACGACAACCCCCAGCGCAACGATCAGCAGCAGCAGCATCAAAAAGACGAAACGAACAACAACAACAACAAGTCAAACAACAACGCGAATAATCAACCACCACCACCACCACCACTGCTGCCCACCACGGACGATAAATCCAAATCCCGAATAACGGCGGTGGAATCGGCGGCGTCCTCCGTGGCATCCAAACTGTTGGTGGTATTGCCCACGGCAGCGGCAAAGAAAACATCGGCGGCGTCAACGGCGATGGCAAAGACGGCAATTTCGAGGATGCACAAGACTGATGCTGATAATGCATTGTCTGATAATGCATTGTCTGATAATGGTGGTGATAATGGTGGTGGTATTGGTGGTGGCAGTAGCAGTTCGACAGAGACTGCAAAAGACGCGGAAGCCACGACCGACGCCACGACGACGACGACGGCAGCAACAACAATGTCATTTCCATTTTCATTCCGGAATGTTCGGCAGAATGTTGCCAATGCGGCATCCTCCGCAATAGCTGCCGTGGCAACGTCAACATTGGCAGCAGCTGATCATGATGATGATCATGATCATGATGGCAATATCCACAATGATAATGATTTCATCCAAACGAATAATCAACAACAAGGGAACAACAGTTCGAATACAGACAATGATTCATCGACATCCACCGAGGGGGGAACGGCAACGAGGAAGAAAAAGAAGGAGGTTTCGTTTCAAAAAATTTCTTGCGACAATAATAATAATGACAACAACAACAACAACAACAACAGCGAAAGAACCGCCATCAAGAATGAGTCATTTCGTAATAATGGAACACCAACACCAGCAGCAACAACAACAACAACAACAGCAATAACAATAACAACCAGAACCACTATGGAAGATGCATCATCAGAAGCGACTACAAAGAATCAAGAAGAAAAAGAAAAAGTAGAAGCAAAAGCAGAAGCAGCAAATCGCACTACCAGTCTCGTTGTTTTTCTTCTTCTTCTCTTTCTTTTATCCATTGGAATACCACTCAGTGCAACTACATGCTACCAGTCATGGAATTCTCGACAAATGATTCAAATGCATCATCAAATTCCATTGTCTCTTTTTGTTCCTTGGATGATGATTTCCTTTGTCATGGGTGGTGCCTTTACATCGTTGTTGTTGTTGTTGTTGTCGTCGTCGGTATTGCCATGTTCGGTATTACATACTATGCGTGCTTTATTGGGGGCGAATACTACTACTAATGCTGCTATCACTGCCACTGCGACTGCCACTGCTGAGGTTGATTCTCGCTCCAATCCAAATAATGCTTCCTCTGCGAATGATAATGGTAATGACAGCACCAATGCCACAAACAACAGCAACAGCAACAACAACAACAACAACAACAACAACAACAACACCAACAACAACAGCAATACTACTACTGATACCACCAACAATCAAACCAGCCGCACACGACAATTAGTGCGACGCATTCCAATGGGACGTCGTCACATTCACAAACTCGCCGATTATAGCAAACGACATATTTTGCTACCATTAGGCCATAGTAGTACCACTAATGATAATGACGATGACGAGAATACCACCGCCAATACCACCGCTACCAATGCAAAAAATACCATGATTGACGGAGTCATTCACGGGGTGGAAGAGGGAGGCAAGAAATTTTGGTCCAATTTGGCAAATGCCACCAGCACCAGCACCAACAATGCATTGTCGTATTCCCAAACGACGACGACGGCTCCCGTTCATTGGGCGTTGATGGATCATTTATTGAAAAATCCAGATTTTTGTAGAAAGAAGCAGCGTGGTTATCATTATCAGAAAGGGTCGGGGGGGCGTGACAATAACAACAATAACAACGAGGAGGAGGGGGAGACCGAAGCAGCAACAACAACAACGGACAGCAATGTAGTCAACAATGTAGTCAACAAGAAGAACAAAAAAGACACCACCACCACTACCACCAACACTGACACTAGTATTGGCCACGCCAAACTAACAAATACAAGAGCAGAATCATTGGAATCCAATGATAATTTCTCCTACATTGTGGAACCATTGTGCAGTTTGAGAGGAATGGATTTGTTCTTGACGGACAATGCGGAGGAGGATATTTGGCGTCAGCCTTTGTTGGCTCAGTGAGTGATTATTATTTGTTTGTTTGTTTGTATATATATATATATATGATATATATTGTGTGTGGGTGTGTTTGTAATTATTTATCCATTTTGTACATTGTTTCAATGTAATTTGCATGGTGATTAGTATGCATTATGATGTATTGGTAATTGATGAATATTTCTGATTTTCATAATTTTGCGAGGAACTGTCATCTCATCTTCCATCGTTGCACCATTTAATCCTCGTTTACTGTATATTATAATAGATGTGGATTGCGGGATACACCAACGCTTATTGGTAATATTCTTTTGCCATTTGGGAATATGACAGTTTACTTCAAATTACCAGATTGGTTTGATGATTGGAGTAACATCCCAGCAGAAAAAGATGACGACATGCCCGATGTGAAGGCGCTGAAGGTGAGTTGCTGGTATGTATATTTCTTCGTCAATGTGTTTAATGATTATTACACTTACTCAATTCTATCTATTTATTGTGCATCACATCATCATTTTACAAATACAAAGCGCTTCCTCTCTGGCGACGAGGATTATCGAAACAAGCGCATCAAGGTTGTGCCTTTTCTAGTCAATGGTCCACTCGCCATTCGTCTCATCAAACCAAAGCCAGTCGAAATCGCAATTCACGGCCTTCACCATCCATCGAGTTGGACAAAAGTGCACAAAGCTACCGATGCTACAACCGGTGAAACCACTGAATCGGCATTGATGGAGTTTGATATTGATCTTGTTTCTAATAAGACAGTTCGAAAAGTTATCAATGTTGTGCGACCTCACCTGCAAAGCATTACGATAGATGTCGCATTGGTCATATCAAAACCGTCTGACTCGGAAATTGATGAGCCAAGTGCATGCATTGGGTTGTGGAGAATAGATAAAGTTGACTTTGAAGGTTGTGCGGTCTTCCCGGAGAAGAGTATAGATGAAGTGGCGGAAGAGATGAAGAAGGTTATGATGATGTCGGGGCTGGAGATTATGGGGGATGATAAGGGTATTGCAGTGGAAGTCACCGCTTAATTATATGTAGTACTTTGTTTTACCAAATTGAAAGTTTCGTCAGAAACTGTGACAGCTCTCTTGCTTCACCCGAGATAGCATGTGATTGCAATTCATTAGCATTGCAAGCCATTGATGCTTCTCAGATTGCGCGCAAGGAATGATGTGCATTTTTAGTTTCATAGCAACAAATAATTTTAAGAAGAGATCCAAACCTACTTTGGACACCCATGAAAGTTTTCAAATTGTTTTTCATTCAATCTTAATCCTGATCAATATTGGTACTATCTTTCATTTGAATAGTCTTGAAATTCTTCATGTTGCCACAGAATATTGTTTGAGAGGATAGTATTCTTGAAACTCTTTTTCTTGAAAACAATGAAGCTGGCATTACTATTATTACTATCATCATTAATTGCTGGCATATCATCACAGAGACTATGTTTATGCTGCATCGCTAAACAAATTCTGGTGTGTGATACAGTGCATCCAGCCAGACTGCTTCCGCTTCTGCAAGTAGTTTTTCTTTGCCAATAGCACTATGCATTTAGCTTGGTTGATTCCAATAAGAACAATCTCACAAATAATTATTGGGCAGTGTTACATTCTTGGCCTGCTGGAGAATGTTGTTGGAAGAAGAAAAATAAAAATATTGATGGATACTAATAGGAGGGGTGACGCCGTATGTAGTAGTGGATTAAAATGTTTTGAAATTGTGTGTGGATTTGTTGTTGTTGTTGTTGTTGATGATGATGATGATATTATGTAGTAGTAGCATGGTTGTCATAGTAGATGATCCAAAGGTATCTTACCCATCAACTCATTATGCACCATTTCACAAAGAAATATGTACTACTACATACCAATCGTTTGGCATCCTTCATTCACAACGCAAAACACAAAAAATAACCCCAACAACACCAGCAATGTAATCGATGAGCCCAACCCACCACCACCAACAACAACAACAACACAATGGCAAAACACGAAATAACCGGCGGCGATGACAACCTGATCAGGGCAAAAGCCCCCTCTGTCTAACGTTGCCCCCACTACCGCCGACTAACTGTGCTGGAAACGGATATCCCGTGATCAATAATTTCCAACCAACAATTCTCTGATAACAACCCTCCGTCCGTCTAGACGACTCGACAATCACGACCCATTTTACAATATTGCCAGTGTGCTGAAAATAAGCGCGCCTCCCACAGGAAGTCTTTTTTCTGCGCCTGTGGGCGAACCTTCAATTTCTGTGCACTGGATCTCTTCCAACGTCTTCCTTTCTGCCAAGCCATGACTGTCATGACTGTTTTCTTCTTCTTTCCAAAACACAAATCTCATAATGAAATTGAACAAATTAAAACATGCAGGATGCCCAACACTTCTTTTGAATTTATAAGATGTGGTCAAAAAGAGTCTTACGACATTGGCACAAGTTCTAACCGAAATCATCAAGAGCCCAAGCATACAAAAATACGCGCACAATCTATTGACCCGTCTTTCGCACGCAATAAAAGCGCAAATAATGATTAACTCAATCATCAAAACAACTTACAGCACCAGCTCAGCAGCAGTCACAATTACAGCAACAGCAACACGAATAGATTGGCAATATTCATGACATGCTACTCACAAATCCAAAATCAGAATCTTTGATATTGTCAAACAATTTTATGCAGTTTGCGATAGATGGATTTATTTTTGACAATATTTAGTGGTTCGCAAGAGGGTATTTTTATTTCGCGCCAGTAGCCTTGTTTCATATTCTGTAATACTCAGTGAGTGATTTTTGTTAGTGTGTGAGGGATTTTATGGGGGACGTGTGTGAATTACAACAACAAAATATCCATACATCTATCACAATACATGATTGCGTTGTTGGTACAATTTGCATGGATATGCAATATATGTATTGATAATTGAAGGATGTTTCTGATCATTTCGTATTTCTTTGTTGTTCAATTTACTTTTAATTTTTATATATGACAGATGTCAATTGCGCATGTTGTGAATATCCATTTTGGGTTCCATAATTGAAAGAGTCTGGATACACTTCTTTGGCTTTCTGTGAGTTTACATGCTATATTATTAGACATCATATATTGTGAAAGAGCAGTAACACTTATTTAAATTTTGTAAATTATTTACTGCGTTTGCCTTGTTTGTGATCGATGGTAGCAGAGCATAGGCAAGAGAATTTGAGTCCCTAGTTTTAAACACCCGTGACACTTTTTATGGTAGACACTCAGTATGCCATGATAAATGCTCTTTGCAGCATTCGTTAGCAGTTGCATACGTCTCTTCATAGTAATTTGCAATCCCAGCACAAGGAGACGGGCCGTCACAGCTACGAACACATCTAAAATTAGGCCAGTCTACATACCATTCACCTATATTATTGCTGACTGGTGGAGAAGGTGAAGGACAATTGATGAGCGGGTTGCCAAGTGGTATTGCTTGACCGCTTCCTAGGCAACCCTCTAGATCCCATTGATAGTGCGTCCAGCAACAGTCCTCGAGAGATTCGAGCAACCATGCTTCAGGCCAAATTAACATATAATCTGGCGCATTCCCATCGCTCCGGCAATACTGTCCACCGGTCCAATCGGGATAATATACTGCTAGCGGTGCACCTGTATTCTTTGCCGTAGAATTTGAAGAGTTCCCAGATGTAGCAGTTGCCGGGCATGGGGATGGATCGAAATCGATGGATGGATCAGAATTTGCATTAATACATGCCACAATATTCCAAGAGAAATATAATTCGCAGCACTCTTCCAGTGAGTCCAGCATGTATTCTGGATTAGAATCCATGTAAAATGGCTGTTGCCCATTGCTAACACATCGTTCGGTCTTGCCCCAATCGGGATAGAATTTATCAGATGATGGTTTTGGCGGTCCTGTTGGTGTTGATTGTGCAACACACTCATCAATTGCCCATGAATAGTAAGTGCGACAGCAGTCCAATTGAGTCTGATACAACCAGTATTGTGGGTTCTCTGCCATATATAATGGTGCGTCGCCGTCATCAAGGCAATTGATAGATCCAGGGTTATCCCAATCTGTAAACAAACGAGCGACATATTCATATTAGGAATACGATCTTGAAACTATCAATCATTGTTGGAATGTCGAAAGCACTTACTTGGATACCATTTGCCATTTGGGCTTTCACCCGTACATTCATCAACATTGTCAGAGTACTCATTTTGGCAACAAAGTGATTTAGTCGTATATGTTTGAGGCGCTGCAACGGGAGCCTGGAATTTAACAACAAATGGGAAAGGATGGTTCAGTATCGTGTTTTGTGAACAATATATATTTAAACAAGTATTTCATCTTACCGTATCGCCATTGACACAAGTGAGAGTATCAGGATCGGACCACCATGTGCAATTGCCTGATGCGCAGTTATCAGATAACACTATATAAGATGGTTTCAATGAAATGCTTGGTGATGTACTGGGGGCACATGATTCGTTACAAATGCCATCAGTATCAATACACCAACCGAGAGTACATTCGCATGAGCAAATGCCATCATTCCATCTCCCATTGACACAGCCGCTTCTAGGTTCGGTGCATATTGAAGGAATAGATGACACCGAAGGAAATGCGCTCTTACTTGGTTGAGCCGATAATGATGGACTTGCACTTGGCAAAGTATTGCTATCATTGCCTGTGCATCTTGTGTTACAAGTTCCGTCACTGTCCATACACCAGCTTTGAGAGCATTCACACTTGCATGATTGACCATTCCATTGCCCATTAAAACCACACCCACGAGAAGGTTCCCTGCAACTACTACTTGGAAGTGCAGATGTAGACGGGGAGGAGCTCTTGGACGGTACAGTTGAGTGTGACGGAGAGGTGCTCGCGGAAGTGATCACGCTTGGGCTTGCACTTGGTGAGCAATTTTCATCACAAACACCATCACTATTCAGACACCAAAACCAAATGCATTCGCATTGGCATATCCTAATATTCCAAAGACCATTTCCACATCCACCTTGTGGCTCAATGCACTTGACAGAAGGCACGGAGCTCACACTTGGCTCAGAACTTGAGGTTGGCACATTGTATAGTGAAGGAAAAAGAGTTAAACTTGGTTGAGCTGAGATTGTTGGACTTGCACTTGGCCCACAATATTTGTTGCAAATGCCGTCTCTGTTCAAGCACCAGTCTCGATCGCAATCGCATTGGCATTCACGATCATTCCATACACCATTGCTGCATCCTCCTTGTGGTTCACTGCAATGAATAGAAGGCGCCGAGCTCAAACTTGGCTGAGAACTTTTGCTTGGAGAATTGGAAAGGGTTGGGGTAGAACTTGTACTTGGTTGAGCTGAGATTGTTGGACTTGCACTTGGTGAGCAATTCTCGCTACAAATGCCATCTCTGTCCAAGCACCAGTCTCGATCGCAATTGCATCGGCATTCACGATCATTCCATACACCATTGCTGCATCCTCCTTGTGGTTCACTGCAATGAATAGAAGGTGCTGAGCTCTTACTTGGTTGTGCACTGATGGTTGGCACATTTGAATTGGAAGGAGCAGAACTTGTACTTGGTTGANCACTTGGCGCACAATTTTCGCTACAAATGCCATCTCTGTTCAAGCACCAGTCTCGTTCGCAATCGCATTTGCAATCCCGATCATTCCATACACCATTGTCACACCCATCTCGCGGTTGGGTGCAACTGCCGACTGAAGGACTTGCCGTTGGTGCACCATTGGTATCATTCCCCGCACAGTTGATGTTGCAAGTACCATCGTCAATCAAACACCATGTGACATGACAATCGCATTTGCAGTCACGTTCGTTCCAATCTCCATTGACGCAGCCACGATCTGGCACATTGGTGCATCCTGCGTTATTTCTCACTGGAGCACTGGAAATGGAGGGAGCGAAACTCATAATACTAGGTTGCAAACTCATGGATGGCAAAGCCGAAAGGGACGGTGAGGAAGTCGCACTTGGTTGCAAACTCATTGATGGCACACTGGATTTGGAAGGAGCGGAACTATTGTTGTTATCATTGCCTATGCATCTCGCATTGCAAGTATTATCTCTATCCAAACACCATCCGGTTTTGCAATCGCATTGGCAGGTGCGAGTGTTCCATCTTCCGTTTGTTCCGCATGGTGCGCTTCGAGGTTCCGCGCAAGTAATGGTAGGTCTGGATGTATTCCTTTTGGTTGGAATGGCAGAAACGGAAGGAGCACTTGACGCCGAAGGGACTGAAGTTTTGCTCGGTTGCGAGCTCGTGGATGGAATTGCAGATGTGGAAGGCGCTAAACTTTCACTTGGCTGTGAGCTCTTCGTAGGCCGTCCCGTGATCCACGGCGAACCAATAGAACCCCAAGTCGGTACGGAACTCGCGCTCGGCATGGATGTAGGTGCGGAAGAAGGAGAATTCTCCACCTTGGCCACACATCCCTCTACCATGTGCTCGCACGAACATTTCGTGACAATGAGTGCAAACCCCACATCGTCCATATTTCCGTCGCTCTGATGTTGCAATAGATCGATGCGATTTTCTTCTTTACCATTGCCATGAATGACGGGGGTGCATGTGCGGCGTATACAGTCGAAGAGTATTTGTGAGTGGGTGTATGAATATGGATCGAGGCGAGATTGGTAAGTGTGTCTGCAGACTGTCGGTGGCTGTGCTTGGACTGTTGTTATGGTTGGTGGTGTGATGGTAGTCAAAATTGTCAAAGTTGTCAAGCTATGAATAGTGGCCATCAATGTTAATTTGTTGTACCACATGGTGTGAGATGATGGTGGTGATGATATTATTTATTTTTATTATTAGGATGGGAGGACCGGTGATGGTATGATTTTTTTAATGCAAAGAGTGGATCGAGCTCAGCCGAAGTTTGAATGCTGGCGATCTGTGGCGATGATGTAGTTATCTGTTGTTATGGTTGCTTTCGTCGCACTTTGAGTTGTGTATGTTTGCAGAGATAATAAACCCTTGGGTATCGTTGGATGTTATTGATAAAATATTGGAGTATCTCGGCGGATGAGGCTGGTGTGATGTATTTAGCTGTATTTAGAACAGTGGTACCAATGTGCAATCTCTGTTTGTGGTGAGAAAAAAAATCAATGCAATGATCGAGTAGACAGTGATATTATTGTAATAATCACAACGGGAGATATTATGTGACAATGATATTATTGGGTGTAATAATCACAACGGGAGATACAATAATAATTTGAAGAGATAATGCGTGGCGTCACATCTACTCTCTAGGTATCTAGAGAGAGATATCCTACTACAACAATGTTGCATGAAGAAGTATCGATCGTACAAATACAATATGGTATCGTACCATACTTAGTACAACTTACAACTTAACTTACAATGTCGTCTTATGTATCTAGTAATCTCTCTAGAAGTCCAGGTCGGAGTCAACAAAAACCCAAGATACGTCGTTCCCGGAGATTCGCGGTACTCGCATTGGGTCAAAATGATTGTTTTTTCTGTCTGGAAGATCCCAAACGGCCTGTAGACATTCACGTAGGATTCAGTATGAAATGTTACATATTTGGGATCTTCCTGCGACAAAAGGGATACATCTCTGCCAAATCGCTCTAGATGAAGGAAATGATGTTCAATGACTTTTTCATGGCCTAGTACAAGTCATTGGTAAATTTGCTTGTAATACTCTATTGCCCGATAGTGTAATTTTTATTTTGAGAAATTCCAGTGAAATATCCATATTTTCCCTTGATTTATGAGAAAACGTAAAAAGGACAACACTCGATACTTCCACGATTAGTACAATACAATACTACCGTAAATGGCGGGTCTCATGCAATTGCGGGTCCATTGCAATTTTCGGG
>JALLAR010001122.1:0-10828 GCA_036939335.1 Conticribra guillardii
AAAAATGCCCTGCGCGAAATATTTGAGACGTTTCGCGCGATTCATGTGTACTCTAGTATAGTACAATTATTATTTATTGTCTGTCAACGTCTGTCCGTCTTTTTTGCCGTGCGCCATCAAACACAAAAAAATGTACATACTACGCTTCTTTTTTTTGTCCGTTGCCAATCTAAAATAAAAACACGGCCGGCAACGTCCACGATGACAACGTCCACGTCCACGTCCACGTCCACGACAACAACGACCATGACAACAGCATGAACGAATAAATAATACAGCGCCATAAGATCAACATCAAACACAATATCACATAGCAGTTGCAGTAGCAGTCACCATGGCATTTAGCTTTGGAGCTCCCGCCCCTGCTGGTGCCGGTGGTGCTGCTCCATCAACAGCAGCAGCAGCAGCACCTGCCACAGGATTTTCATTTGGTGGTGGTGGTGCAGCCGTTCCATCAACTACTACGGCACCTGCACCCGCACAAGCAACCGCAACGTCAGCAACGGCGCCATCTCCGGCAGCTGGATTTTCATTGTTTGGAGCAACGCCTGCTCCATCCACGGCAACGACGAATGCGACTGCACCGGGAGCATCATTAAACAATAACACCACTACTGCCAACGATACTACGAATGATAACAATGCGAATAGCAATGCAAACAGTACAAACAATACCAACAATTCTAATTCGAATTCTAGCAGCGATGCAGAAGCCATACAATCCATCGCCACCATTCCCTCCTTCCAAACCTCCTTTCCGCGACTGGCCCATCAACAACGCGTCGCTTCCAGTCTGGTTCGCTGGAAGGAATCGATTCATTCCAATAACATCAACACCAATAACTATAGCGATGGTGGTGGTGTCAATGAGGGATTATCCTTTGCTGCCAATGAATTGATTCGCTTGTTAGACACCACCACCACCACCACCACCACCACTACCAACAATGGGACCAATGGGACTAGTGAAAATGACGACTTGGAGAATCCATCCCCCATTGGCAATCTATTGGCAAATCCCACGTCCATTCTTCAATTGACCTCTCCCAATGCATCGTTTCGGAGCAAAATGTCACCTCCACCATTGCAACAACAGCAATCTCAACAATCATATCCTTCCATTGGGTCTACTTCCTTGTTTGGACAGCCACAGCAATCACAATCATTACAACAACAGCAATCACTGCAGCTACAGCAGCAGCAAAAGGTGCACGTTACCATCCAAAACCAAACAAGGACACTCACACCCACCATCGTTCAAGATGTGATTCAACTTTCGAATGAATTGCATATTGGGGAGGTGGAGGCGATTTCTTTGTATGCTGCCGCTTGTGATTTGGTGGCCGAGGGGAATAGTGGAGTTGATGGATTAGGTGTTGGTAGTGGTAGTGGTGGAAGAGGAGGGAGAGGGAATTCAACCATGATGGATTTGGACAATTACAACAACAACAATAATGACGACAATGATAGTGATGATGATGACAATAATGATGATGATGGCGAGATAGGAAGGGAAGAAGAGCAAGACTATGCATTTGTAAAAATGTTGATTCATGGTGGAAAAGTTGGGTTTCAGGAGTGGAAAAATAGTGTCTTGGGGAAAAGGGGGGATGGGATTACTGGTGGTGATGGGGTGCAAATGATGCAGGGTAACCAGCAGCAGCAATCACAACAACAACAAATGCAGCAGCAGCAGCAGAATAAAGAAAAACCATCCAAAAGAGTCAAAATCGCTCAAAGGCTCTTCTTCCAAGAACGATCCGCACTCCTCGCCACCATTTACGATTTGATTCGTCATCGTGTTGAAGCGGCAGATCATGTAGCTTCTGTGAATCCACTGGAAAATTATAGTAATAATAACGAGGCAGCAGCGCCCTTGCATAATTCAACGGCAGTGTTGGTGGCGACGGATCAATTGCTCACTGCTGGTTTGGTATCGAATTTAGTCAAGACTATTAGAGAATTGAGCGCCTTGATGGAGAATATTGGGAATGGGTTGAGGTTGGAAGAAAAGGAGAGGGCAGCGGCAGTGGAAGCTGCCAAGAATGGAAGTGGCGGTGGTGGTGTTGGAGTTTCTGGAGTGGCTCCACCGGCAGTCGCTGGTGGCATGTCGGCATTTGGTGGATTTGGTACTACTGCCACGGCGGGTGGTACTACGTCATTTGGTGGGTTTGGTTCCACTTCCACTGCCTCTGGGACACCTGCCACTTTTACGAAAAGGAAAAATTTGGATATGGAATATGCCTTGTTGTCATTTACGCGCATGCAGCGTAATATTGCTGCAGAATGTTTATTCTACCTGGCATACCATACCCAATTGACTTGTGAGGAGGTGGCTTTCATTATTGATTTGATTAAGGATTTGAGCAATGGATCGGCGGGAGGAGGTTTGCCACAGTTGGATCCATTAGTGGGGGATGTTCCTAATCCGTACGAAGCGTTCAATTATTCTTCCGCTGGAGGTACTACTGCAGCTGCTGCTCCGGCTTCTACTCTGTGGCAACAACAGCAGCAATCATTATGGAACATTCCTTCACCAAAAATGAAGGATCCAAAACAGTGGGAAGAAGAACTGATATCCAACTTATGGGGGAAGGGGCAACCTCATTTACTGCAATGTGTTTCGACATTGATCATGTCTGTGGTGTGTGCTTTGGATGCGCGACATGTACTTGTAAACAGGGAGAGTCATGGGCCTAATTCTTTTGGTGTGGTGAGTGTACATTAAAGTCTGATGTTTTTTTCAATGGAACGTCAAGTGATTTGATCGATGTCTTGCTGCAAACAATCAATATGTTTCTAACCTTTCTTCTTTTTATTCTCAGGGAAATGCTCTCTTCCCACCATGTGACGGACCACTCTCCACTGATGCGCTCCAACCCATTCATTCACGCTTGGATCCTGATAGTAAAACTGCGGAGAACTCGTGGAAACGTCATGACATTTGGGGACTCCTCCTCATACCCTATGCACTTCTACTACGCAGCGCTGCGATGCAATTAACCTCTCCTCGCGGTGGCGGAGGCATGGGATCGCCGCTTTCTCCCAATCAAACTCGAGGGAGGCTGGACGTCAAAAAAACGTATCCCAATTGCTTGATGGCAGCTTCTCAATTCAAATCACTCACATTTGCGAGGCTGTCTCTTCTTCCTTCGTTTGGTTTGCCCTCTACGCGATCGCATCACAAAGATGCCTCTGTCATGAATCATGGGGATGATTCCTCGACCTACGATTTTTTTATATCCGTCTTTGCAGACTTTACGGCGCAATATATTGATGCTTTGTGCAACACTGGAAACTTACCAATCACACAAGAGGAATGGCTCGACGATGAACTCAAAATGGCGGAAGTTGAAAGGACGGAGAATGAGCAAAGACGGGCATTTGGTGATTGGATGGGAAGGGCAGTAGAGGAAGATTTATCTGGTCCTAAGGAAGTGAATATTATGGATAGACCAGATTGTTTGGAGGATGTATTTGCGCTGGTCACGAGTGTTTGCACGACGTATCCTGACGGTTCCAAGGCATTTTGGAATGTATCTGAAGAGGAAGAGCCTAACAAAGATGGGTCACCTTCGGCAACTGTGTCATTGCGCCTCACTCCAAGTCGTTGCCTACGAAAGTTGGACCTCATTCAGTCAGAGAACGAGTCAACGCGATTAGTCTACCTTTCGTTCCTAGCATCACTGGCTCTTTCAGATGGAGCTGAGGAAAATGACGCTAATGGTGCATCCTTGGTCCACTCATTTCTCTCTGGAGGGAAATCAATCAATGCTCAATCAGAACGTCACACACCATTCAGTTGGGAAGGTGTTATCAATGCCATCCGGTGGTATGCCGAGAAGTTGAGCCCGGAAGAAAGAGATGACAGTGATAAAAAGAGCCCCGCCGACCGACTCCGTCGATCCAGCACCACTTCACCCGAAACGTCCCAATCATCAACATCATACTATTACGGCGTAGGAAGTGCTGGCTCGACGGCTGGAATGGAAAGCTCTTCATCTACACCAGAGCAAACATATCGTGGCCAATCTACCTCGTCACATGCTGGAAAGTCATCGGACACAAACGAGCTGGACGAAGTTGGAAGGAATACGCTGGTATCTATACTTTGCCTTGTCTCTAATGTGGCATCCAAATGCAATGTGGCAAGGGACTGCATTCTTGGCATTCAGTTGCCAGTTCAAGACTACAATGGACATTACCAAGATGGATGTCTTGAAATATTGTTTGCTTTACTAACTACCTCAATCTCACCTGAGATCCGTGGCCTCACTTTCATGGCCATCGCCAATTTGCTGCAGCCATCGTCCTCGGAAGACAAAGGCAAATCAGCTATGGGAAAGAGAGCTTGGGATTTGTTGGAATGTTGTCAGTTCATACCAATCAAGTTTCTCTCACAATATAGTGCGTACGCAGCAGGATCGGGAAGCATGCCGACTATGTCCAGCCTTGGTCGGAATCAGGTGAGCGCACAGGTTGCAAATATGGTTTACAATTCCTTTAAACCCTATATTTCGAACACTCACATTGTTTCCTTGACTTTCATTTGAAACATTAGGTTCAAAACAACAACGAGCTGCCCACCAGTAGTTTCCCCAAATCACCAGACTACGGAATGATTTATGAATTGGAACATATAGAGGCAGAAGTAGGGAGTTACCCAGCGACTGAAGGATTCCTTTACCTATTGACAACGCTAATCAAGGCTGCCGGTTGTCCTTCCGACCTGGGATCGCATTGGCGCCTCCGTCCTGGATGTTCACCGTACATTGAGTACGTCACTGACTTTGTTCTTCCTCGGGCATCGGGAATTGCGAAAAATGTGAAGCCCCTTCCCTTCGCGACGGCAGCAGATGAGTGCCGCCTTATCAGCCGATCTTTGGAAGTCATTGAAGCCATCTTGGTGCGATATGTTGTGCCCCCTGTTACACAAAATTCAACGCTGAATGAAGTGCGGTCTTGGAATTTTGAGAACATTAAGAAAGCAAGCGAAGAACTGGGATTATCTTCTATTATATCAACAATTTTCTGCGACAGTAATAATCTTGACCAAGAAGATATCAATGACTTCATTCAGGACTTCGACAATGTCAACTTATATCCGCAAGATGTAGAGCCAAACCCTACCTCGGCTGGAAGTCAAATGTTAGAAGTTTCTTATGGAAAACCTGTGATTCTCCCCAAAACACCAGGGTTTAGCATTTTGTCCAATTTACTATCATCGAACAAGGGACATATTTTCCAGATTATTCAGAAACTAATTTCTGAAGACAGAGGCTCTCGAGATATCCAGTCAATTTATGGTAAAAGAGTAACATCCAGAACACTCGCCACTGCTCTCTTTCGAGAAACGCCACCTAACTTCATGTACGCCAAACAGTCTACCGACTACATTGGACAGCAGCAGAAAAATCAATTGGAAGTAAAGTCTTGTCAAAATGCATTATCAAATCTTCGTCAATCAATGATCCAACCTCTTCATCCTACTATGCTAAATTTATGTTTTGAGCACGCGTGTTCTGAAGAAACTACAAATTGTGTTCCAGATGACGCAGTGCTGTGGCGGGAACGAACTCTTCTTCTATCGCTTCGTATTTTGTGTGCAGTAGCCGCGCGCGAGGATTCATTTGTTCAATCTCTAAAGCAATCACAGAAAACTTTAAGCGTCGTCCCAACTCTCGTCTTCAAGGGCCCAATCCATGGCTCATTTTCACATCGATTTGTAGAGGAACAAAAAGTGAATTTATCCAGGCTATCACAACTTCTTACGAACTCATCTATAGTAACATACGGAAGGAAGCATTCTTCTGAAGTTCTTCCCATCATCACAGAGTACATTGGTTATAATGCTTGTTCATTATCCAACCCTCAAGGAATTGCATTGGGCGCATTCTGCATCACATCCTACATATCCCACACTATACCTACTGGTGCTTGCATTCACTCATTGTGTGGCAACGATGTCAATGGTATTAGATTAGCAAGATCATTTGCAAGAGGACTATCAAATCCTTTACAAGAAATAGACAACCAAAATATCGCACGTGATGTCATTTTGGATTTGATTCTGGCCAACATTGGGATTGACTCTGCATCCAATCTCAATCTATCCCTTATGATATTGGGTTTGAGTGGATCAAAGTACAACTGCCTCAATGTCATATTAGAATTGATTGCAAACACACAGTTTGTTCTTGACCCCAAAACGTCTTCATCAGCAACTAAGTGCTTTGAAATTATCTTCCGAGTTTGTGAACTAAACCCTTCATGTCCTGATGTTCGCAGGCAGCAACTTCTTTTCATGGAAAAGTTACGGAGTGAACGATTTTGGCATTCTCAAGTTCTTCGTTATCTGGGAATGAGAGGTCCGTCCACACCATCAATTCTTTATGAAATATCTTCTAGCTACCGTCTTGAGCATGGCGACGAACCTGATATCCCAAGGAGAGACAATGATGTCCTTCATTGCATATCTTGGCTTTTACGAGGACTTGTAATCGAATTGCGCTCACTAGTTGGGCACAACCAGCCAAATCATTTCATATCTCTTCTTGACCTTCTATTCGACGATCGAACCCCTTTGCTTCAAATGTTGATTGATTTGCCCTTGGGGCAATCCAGCAACGGATCTATCCGGCAGATTATTCATGTCGGAATACCCTCAAAAGATATTGTGGATGCATCATCTGTGCCATTGCAAGGACCACTTGATGTTTGTGCTGGCTTTCAAGTGGTAGATACTGCAATAATGCTGAGCCATTTCCGAGACGACCAGTCCAGTGAGAAGCAAACGGCCATAGAATGGGCAACTGCATGGAATACATTTGTTTCCAGGGTCTGCGCGTTTTCTCATATTTCTGAAGCTTGGAGCGATGTGACAATGACGGCTTTGGTATGTTCTCCATGGGTGACAAGCAGTGACGAGGATGGTGGAAAATATTCGATTAACAATTCTAGAGTTGTGATGGAGATGCTATGCACTACTCTTCTGCGTCTCACTAGCCCAGATCATTTGGAAGCGCTTGGTACATATGCCAGCCTCCCTGATATGTGTGAAGATTTTTGCGACGGCCACATTGAGGCAGAGTGCGGCTTTCCATTGAGCAATGCGGTGCTGAGTCTGACTGAATTCCTTGTAGAGACTTGCCTTGAGAATGAATCAAACATTCAGGATGGTGCACCTAGATATGTCATTACAGAAGAAGATGCCGGGCGAATCTGCGCCTTGATCATTGCTGCTATTTCATCATGTTCACAAAGCGGCGCTGGCATGACACCCGCTTACGATAGAGCTGCTATTCTGAGCTTTGCTTTGACGCGAATCTTGACGTTTTCCAAGCGTCAATCGTACTGCATCATTGCTCAAAACAACCCTTCCATCGTTCTAGAGATCTACGCTAGTGCAACGTCTTTTCTTTTCGGTCTTGCATCATCTCCTGTATTTTCAACTGAAGATAGATACAAGAATGTTCATGATGCGAAGCGAGGGAAAATTGCTATTGCAGCACGATCCGGGCTTTCATCCTTGTTCGGTTACTTGAACTCGTTTGAGATCGCCGACCCTTTCATCGAGTCTTTCGCATCAAGGATTTTTGCACTAGATCCCATAGCCACAGCGGTCTCGCAGCTTGTTCAATTGATTACTGTCGACGATAGTGATGTTGCATATATTCTACAGCAGATCGCTCTTCTGCATAATGACGGTATTCAACTAGTCGCAAAGGCCGGTGTCACAAGTGCACTTCTTTCTTTTGCCAACGCTTATGCTCAGGAAGAAATGAGGTATTTATCCTCGCATATGGGATCCAATGGAGCTGCCTCTCTGAACCCTCCACCAACCTTGTCTGGTCACCTCAGCCTGCTCAATGTACTTTTGGCGTCACCACTTTCAAACTCTGATCGTCTTGCTCTATCTCTTGATTCATATCACCTATTGAATGCGTATTCTCATGCTGGTGCACGGCTGCTTACGTCCTTCCCATCAAACATAGAAACGTCAGGAAAGTTTCTCGAGACCATGTACCTAACTTATTCTGCGCTGAAAAAATCTTCAAGTTCAAGTGGCATGGATAACACACCACTCGGCGCCACAAATGTGCACGACTCGATATTGGGCTTGGAGCGCAGTGCTTTGTACCTCACTTACCAGCTTTCGGCCTTTCCATTCCCCAGTCGACTTTTACCGCCATTGCCAATGGGGCTAGTGAATGTCGAGAAAATTCATGCGTCTCAAAATAGGAACATATCTGTCAGCTTGGAAAATGAACGAACATGGTGGGATGAAATTCCTGACACTGGCCTAAATAATTCGCCATTACCAGACCCACCCACTGGCTCCTCAGATGCAGGTATTCATCAGCGGAGTAACAGCTCAGACCCTGTGTGGTCGACAGGGAAGTATCAGCAAGCAACCTCTTCTGCAAAATGCTTGGAAGTCTCCCTCATGGTCCTGCTTAGTAGAATATTTTTTGTTACTCAACGGAATCTGCCTACATTTAGCATTGATGCTGTTGCAATCGCCAAAGGAATGTGTCGGTGTTCTGATGCTTCACGGGTTAGTCTGGTGTTTCTCGGCTGCATCAAAAAAATGTTCCTTTTGGATTTTTATCTCACATCTTGCGCTGTTTTTTCTCGTTCAATTCAGGCGATAGAAGATCGGCTGAACTCAATGAAATCTCATCCTGAAGACGACATATCCAAAATGTTAGATGCGTCTCATGTCATGGATAAATCCCACGGACTCAACTCGCTAGTATCACACTCCATGCAAATCGAAAGAGAATATCTAATCCAACTTGGGTCGAGTCTAGGCAGCTGTGCTGAAAAAATTGTATGTTTGGCATTGCAGGATGCGCGCCGAATGATATCAATCTTGACTTCTGCACCTGAAGAGATGGCACAGCATGAAATGTCCAAAGAGCTGGCCTATTTCTATGCTGCCATGATGCCAGCATTGGAGCATACACAAATAGAGACAAAGGTGAGCTCAGACATGATTACATTCAAATGTACTCCCAGCTTGATTTGCGATTTTCATGCTTACATACATATACTCATTCTTCTCATTCATCAACCGAAATACTTTTCTCAGGGATTGGGGTGTCCATTTATGGACGGAAACAAAGAAACTAGTAAGGCAATGGCACAAGCCTTGCGCCAAGAGATAGAAAAAATTAGGGGCCTGCTTCGTGCCTAATGTATTGTTAGATTTTTCAAGATTTAATAGACACACTGGGATCTGATGTAGTGAAAAGGAATAACTTCTCAGCGAAAATTGCATCTTCATATTCTATAACTTTCAACTAACTTTTAGATAGAAAGCTATTCAAAGAAATCTTCAAGAGCACTTAGTTACTGTGTATTACACACACCAGTATACCTCTTAATCATTTTGTCATCTTTTTTGCTAAGAATTATTTCTTTTTCTTCTTCTTCTTTTTCTTCTTCCCACCCCCCACTGACACAACTCCTTGCTCTTCTTCCAAAGCCTTTGCTCTCTCAATCATCTCCCGTCGAGCATTTCTCCCCTTCTCCCTCAAATCCATCGCTTCTTTCCTCTCCCTCTCCTCTCTTTCCAAATGCTCACTATATATTTTCTCACACTCCTCCTCCAACCCCTCAACCCCGAAAACCATTTCCTCCGCATCCAACCCCAAATCATAATAGTAATGTTCCAATATAATACATGCCGCATCTGCATCCATTTGTCCCTCCAAATCAGAAGCACTGGGTATACGCTGATTCCTCGCCATGGCATCTGCCACAATTCTCGACGCGGCCTCTTTACTCGTATACCTCTCATCCCACAATATGACTTTCACACCCCTTCCACACTTTTTCCTCACCTCCTGAAGCAACACCTGACCAAACACCCGTGTAATATCGCTCTGTTCACTGCTCGTTCCATTTTTATGAAGAGGTAATCCCAACACTATTTGGGTGGCTTGTTCGGATTTTACGTAATGGACTATAGTGGAGGCTAGTTGCGTATTGTTCAAATTGGACAGTATGGAGACTGGTTGGGGTCGATATCCTCCCGTGGTGATGGCGATGCCTGTGCGGACTAGGCCAAAGTCGACTCCGAGGGAGCGGAGGGTTGAGAAATGGAGGGCTTTTTTTTCGTCCCTTTCTTTGTTTTCTTTATTGTTGTTGCCGTTGTTGTTCAATCCGATTGTATTTTCATCACTAAGATTGTTGCTGTTTTCGTTTATGTCATCTTCATTACTGTTCTCGTCTGTACTACTACTTGGCATCAGTTGCAATCTACACAATGTCTTGCAATGATTGTAATTCGATTGCAGTGGATAATTGAAATTCGTTTTTGATACGCCACCAAATATTGACAGTGACGATGCGTCTCGTCGGGCACCACTTAATAATGGATTCACTATAGCAGGTGACATTATTGATTCCGCTGCAATCGAAATCCTCTCTCGAAATCTAGTTGTCACGTCCATGCAATTATTGTACTTATTATTATTTGAGAAAGAGAATGACGGGCGTGCCATCATGATCATGATGGTTGTGACGATGGCCGCCAAGGTTAGGATGTGGTAGACAGGAGTTGGCATGATCATTTTTTAATGCATCAGAGCTATTTACAATGAGTGAATTCTTGCTATATTATCATTGTGGATTGTGGCATGGTGCTTCGATCAAAGACGGAAATGCCCATTGTCAGATGATAATGATGATGTCTTATCGTGCGTTGATTGTGCAGACACCAACAATTTTTCTGCGAGACAACGCGAAAGAATGACGCGACATACGTGGCAAGTTCTAATTATCACTCATTCAGATCTGAATTTTTTTTTCCCCCTTTATG
>JALLAR010001123.1:0-10825 GCA_036939335.1 Conticribra guillardii
CCCATATGTGATACTTGGGATGACTGACGGACGATTTTTAGCGTTCGGAAGGGAAAACCAGTGGGGCGACCAAGTATCAAATATGAATATAATAAACTAAATCACAGCCTAACGAGAGAATTATTTTTGTTTGGATTGCATTGTAGTGAAAACATAATTTCAAATTTCTCATTATTCCCATGTATTCAATTAACATCATTTATTCTACAAGATTATGAGAACTGCATCGAAGTATTGTTCTGTACTTTCTTCCAAAAGAACTGCTGCTTCAAAAATACATTATGTACACCTTACTACTTCTTTGAAGCCTTGTAAGCAGCAACCTTGGGATGAGAAATCACCCGCTCCATCCACGCATTCACCTCCGGGAATGGATCCATGCATTCTTTAGGAACATAATCCGCAATCCCCTTCTTAAAATAAGCACACTGCTGATACGCCGCAATGTCCGCAATCGTCAAATCACCACCCAACAAAAACATATCCCCCGACTCCTTGATCATATCCGTAAAATATCCCATGTAACGAGGCAATTCAGTCGCAAGAAACGCTTCCCTGACCTTTTTAATAGTCGCATCCTTAGTCTCCTTATCCCAGTCCTCACTGGTGGGATAACCAAATAGATGGGGGCGCATTCCCAGATACAACGCCGGACGCCACGCACGGGACAAATCGCCAACGAGACCGAGCGCTTCCTCCACTTTGACGCGGGTCGCCATGTCAGACGGGTAGAGAGCTCCACTTTCATCGGCTTCTCCCGCGAGGCGGAGCATGGCCATACTCTCGGTGATGATGTGTCCGTTGGGGAGGGTCATTTCGGGTAGTTGGCCGTATTTGGTGGTGGTTTTTTTGGCGGGCCATTCGCTGAATGGGATGTGAATGTCGTCGAAGGGGACGTTGGCCAGGGAGAGGGCGATGCGGACTTGTTCGGCGACTCCCTCGATGTTGAAGTAGTGGAGCTTGAGGGGGGTGGTGCCGTCGCCGAGGAGGAGTTGGCGGGCTTCTTGGATGCTGGATGAAGTCATGTTGATGTTGTTTTTATTCGATGGGATGAAATGAAATAAGAATAATGAGAGATTTAAAATAATGGAAAACAAAAGAATGGAGTGAACAAACTTCGATAGATTTCGATCCACATAATATCTACATACAGAAGTTTTGGGGGCTTTGCCCTCTTTATACGCTTCTACGTAGCTGCGCATTGTTCAGGCTGACTTGAGACAGAATTAATTTTTGAAAAATGTAGGTAACGTATGTTATCATTTTTTGATCATATCTGATTCTGATCATGATCAAAAAATGATCAAATCATGATCAAGATTATAAAACGTGCATTGTTACCTATTTCTTTAAATTGAAAAGCTTGCATGACGATGATGACAACGACGACCACCTAGATACTAGATATGATAAGAAGCAACATAAACCCCCGGCCCGCTCCCCGCACCAGCCTCCGAATCAAACAACAACAATAACAACAAAATTACTAATAATATTAATAATAACCACAATAATAATAGTAGTATATAAGATTAATAGATAACATCAATAATAATAATTGCAACTGCCTCCAAATCTCTTGCTCTGCATCCATTACCTCTGTCTCAACCAAATTGCCATCTGTCCGCCGTGGTGTCTCCCTTGCTCCTCCAACAGCTTCTGTCTCGATCGACCACACTCTTGTTGCATTTTGATATCTCAGTTGATTACTGTGTTTTGGAACTGGCTGGAAGAGGTTGCAGTGGGTTGTTTTTATTCTGTGCAGCTGCAACAACCAGCTTTTCTCCAAACAATAGGAGAAGAATGATCCCGATTATAAAAACCATTGTTTTTATTGTGATTTCAAATCCATTCCAAGAAGCATTTTTTTGTGTTGATTGTATTGATTTGTGCTGCATGTTGCATGGATATGGAGATGCGAGGTGGGGGATGCAGTGGTTCGGCCAAAATATGTTGAAGAACAGATCATGATAAGATCATGATAAGATGATCTATCAAAAAATGAATAAACTTGTTTATCATTATGGTACCTATTTTGTTTAAACATTAATTTGTTCAATGATACCGTGACAATTCGCGCTCACGTAGGAACATATAAAGCGCGCCAAGCCCCAAAAATCAGAATTTCGTGTATATTCCAGGTGAGAACAGTTAAGAACTTCGATTGAATCTTTTTAATGATACTAAAGTGTAAAGGTGTAAGTATCAATTATATATAAAAATTCAATATTAATCCTTTATTACCTCTTGCTTTAGTAGCATTCGATGGTCTGTCCGCCAGCTAATCAGTAAAGATAGAGAGTACATAAACCAGCAAGATCCCTAATTCTGTGTACCATACACGTACATCATATTATGTAACATATCCATGTACTAAAAATATTTTCAGAGTGCCGGAACTCGTACAAAATATTCAATTTTTTTAGTCGTGGATTAGTTCACTTCTCAAAAAAACTGAGTACTCAATTTCACTACTCAAAAAAACGAAGTAGTAGTGAACTTTGACGATACATAGTTTGCCTTGCAAAATTACAACATAATAGATGTGCGAAACACAGCAGCATATCAACACCAACACCAACACCAACACACGACCAAAACACCCCCTGCACGTCTTTACCGTCGACCATGCCACCGACATGATGACAATTTCCGATGTAGTTAATTACAAATAAAATAGCAGATATTATTATTTTTAATGTTGAGTCTGGCTCTTCTACATAACATGCCATGATGAATCATATTGTTATTGTGCATCATCACTAATTAATTTAATGCGTAATAAATAGAAAAATGTTCAATGGCCACGTACCTCGAAACAACTTCTGAACAACAAGAAAACATCACATGCAGTAGAAAATGCCGTCGCATGCATCAATTGGAGAAGCCGGTGCCATTGTGGTGGAGATATGTTGCTCACTACTCGAAAAAACTGAGTAAGTAGTGAACTTTCTTTTTTATCCACGACTAAAAAATGGTACGAGCTCTGAAACCCCCAAAATTTGAACAATACGTACGTAGGTACAAATAGGAGATCTTGCAGAAGCATCGTAACCATGAAGTCCAGCATGCAAAAAAGGGGACGCATCTATCATCATCATTATTTTATTATGTGATAAACAAGAATTTATGGTGTTGCAAAGCTAGAACACAATGGAAGGTGCAAAGGACGAAGAGACCATAGAGCTTGTCTCGCGAGTACAATATGCAGATGATGATGATTATGATGACGACGATGATGATGACGACGACGATGGCATCCACATTTTACCTTTGAATCACCATCAAACTTCAGCACCAGCCAAAACATGCGTGCCGTCATGCCGATCTCTCTCTATTTTCATCTCGACCACGATTATTTTCATTGCTACATTTCTTGCGGGGAGGGCATCTACATTTTCGGTGAAAGACACTAGTAGTAATGATGAGAAGGATGCTATAAATTTAAGCCTGGGGGGATTTGATGATGTGAAACGAATTTCTGGCATTTCGGAAAGCACCGCCATTGATCTCGATGCAAATGTGCGTGAAATTCAGATAGGAAACTATAAACAAGGCAACGCCCTGCTTTTGAATATTCACATCACGCACCATGCTGGCACCACATTCTGTTCTGCAATGAAGCAAGTGGGGCATGCACCAGAACATGCATGCAATGGGGGAGATGATTGGCCTCCAGCCATTACAACAGCTCGCCCTTGGACTTATGACGAGACAGATCGCAATGCACTGGAGCTGAGAAAACAATACCACTTCATTTCATGGGAGTTTGGAAAAATTCCAAAAACTCCTCTAGAGGATGTCAATTGGGAAAGTCCACACCTGGTATCTGTAATCATCATGAAAGATCCAATTGTCCGGCGTCTTTCAGGCGATGGAACAATTCTTAAAAAATTTGGGAAAGAAGAAGCACGCACACCAGAGCAATGGCAGGCATTTGCAGAGTATGATGGCTCCATCAACTTTATGCTCACACGCCTTACTCCTGATGCATGTGGACTAGATGGCGAAAACACATCAATGGAATGCCTTGAGACAGCAAAGGATTTGATCCGTCGATTCACTTATGTATTGGATGCGAAATGTTTATCAGAGGGAATGAAGGCATTGTCAATGGAGCTTGGTTTTACTCTTCCTGGTGAATTGAATAAGCGCAGTAGCATTCATAGTGGGTCGGGTCAATCGGTGAGAGAGAGGATTGGTATTGATGATGTGTATGACTTTATAGTTAAGATGAATCAGCGGGACACGGAGTTGTATGAATGGTCAAAGGGTTTGAGTTTGGTGAATTGCTCTGCCTTAGATGAATCGTCTGAAGGGAACATTAGTGATGACGATGGCAGTGATGACGGTAACTAAAATAAACATGACTGAGATGGCAGCTCTAAGAACTCATCAGTTGAAGGGAAAGATTTTTCAGGCAGTAAAAACGACAACACTACTTCAGAAGAATGTATGAAGTTGTTCTATTTTTATGCTTTGAAAGTGTTACTTTTTGAGATGCCTACACAAACCATTTTTATTTTCTTGGATACATTACGCAACATCAACATACTCAATAAACTGAATTGACGAAAGAACTCAAACTCCGTTGGAAGATGCAATGAAAAGATCGGAAGCTGTGCCCATCATGATCATCATTGATTTGCTTGCTTTCATTCAATAGTGTTGGTGCTGGTGTTGTCTTCAAGAGTTTGTTACTGTGGGAAGGTTCATTCTCAAGTAAATTATGTTTTGGCTATCTTTGTTTCATTCTGATATGATACTTTTCACTAGAACTTTGATTTGAGGCGGAATCTTAGAACCCTTAAATATGATTAACAAAAAAAACACTTTATTCTCTTCACTCATTTGTGTCATTTTGCTAATGAATTCCAGTAGGCACAAAGTACATATCGAAGTCTTTTATTTAGCAAATGCACGGCCGACGGACGGTGTAATCTATCTTGCGCTCAGACGAATCAAAAGAGGAGCCAAAGAAAGTGAAGCTGCTGTTGCTGTTGCATATCCAAGGACCCCGACCAGCAATGCTGGCAACACCAACCTCGGCCATTCCTTGGCCTGTGCCATTGCTGCTGCGGTAGTTGGACCCCCCACATTGGCATTTGATGCTAAATATAATTCGTTTGGTTTCATACGAAAAACTCCTCGTCCTATTCCCATCAGCATGATGAAGTGGATTAATAGTTGAAGGGCCGAAAACGCAATTAGCGACGGAGCCTGGCGGATAACAAGAACAAGGGAACCTGCAGCACCAGATGCAGCAAAGAATAGTTGGAGGAAGAGGATGCCAATTGCAGTTCCTGTTGTGCGAAGACCTTGGAACCATTTCAGGAAAATTGTTGCAGAAGCTACAGTGAGCAAAGATGATATTACTAGAGAAGATAGGGATGGACAAATGGCTTGTGTGAGCATTTCTCCTAGCGTGACGATGCACGAAGCTGTTGCAATGGAATATGCTATAGATGATGTTGTAATTGGTTTCTGTTGTTCATTGGGGATCACAATTTCCTCACTTAGAGATGGTTCAAATTCTTTAGAAGCCATGTTTGTTTCAATGCGATAATTGCTGTCATCTTCTTCTTTGTTTATCACCTCAGATCCTCCAGGTGTTGCTAGATAAAATAGGAATGCAAAGTAAAGTGCAACTACCACATTATCTGCTGCTATGGCAGCGCTCACTACACCTCCATCAATATTCAATGTATCTGCCACTGCCACACTTTTGTTGGATTTTTGTCAACCATGAAGGAATGCACACGAAGTGAGAAATGCGCAGCAACACTATGTTTGGTCCTGAAACCCCCCACATTGAAACAAGAATGGAGATATGTAGAGAGAACACACTCACAAATTGATTGCACCCCCAATATGACGAGCAGCCAGTGCACAAGCCACTCTCCATCCTTGGTCGGCACTCCCCATTACCTTCAATGGTATTAATGCAAATGCACCCACTGTCCCAATCACAGTGCTTATTGCCCCAACTAAGAATGCAAGAAGCAACGATCCAGCATCACGTATGACTCTATTGAGATCAGAGTCGAAAAGAAAAAGTGGTACTGCAAGTGGCACAAGAACTTTGTTTATTAATCCGTCTGATTAATAGGAAAGTGGATGTTTAAACATTGTTCGGGTCAAGCACGTCAGTTGTTTGTTTTTTGTGCATGTGGCATAATATTGTAGTCCTGTGAAGTAAAACTCTATACACTACTTACATATAGGTGATGAAAATGGAATAATGCCCACGTTTGCTAGACATAATGATATCAGCATTGTGACAAGTGGGGCCTGCGGAAATAATGAAAACAATGCAACAAAAAACAGTAATCGATAAAACGGTTTGAATAATCTTTCTGTGAAATTATCATAGTGCACATGCAAAAGCCAACAAATTATAATGCATGTGATAGTTGTGCACTATGTAGGTCCAATTTTGTGTACGTACCGACAAAGCTTTCCCAAATGTTGTCTTTTGCTCCATTGCAATTCCACCAGCAGAAACCAAAAGCAGTGCCGATAAAATGAAGCTATTATCGCTACGCAGGGAGGAAAGGACGGTCGACGGAGACATTTTCAATGATGTGGTAGGACGTGTGGCGACGTTTTCCGTTTGGAAACACCCGCTTCTAAAGTTTGCATTTTGAGTCAAGGGACGCAAATTGTGCGAGAGAAAAATGGGCTCTCCTCCCTTGTGATGGATGTGCTGTTGAAGTGGCGAGCGCAAATTTGAAAAGGAATCCACTGTTGTTGCGAAATAGGACAATGAAAGGAGGAAAACGACGAAAATATTCGCGTGCCGAGGCAAAGGACGCTGCTTTCTTGGGGTGTGGCCGTCGTATGAGTTGTTATTGTGCATCGTGTGAGTTGATGCCTGTGGGTGCGTCGTATTTTCTCTGTTGATTGCCGCCATGGTCGCGTCGTTTTAATTCGTTGTGTGTGAGAGTAGTATCGTAGTGGCGAATCTGTACCTACTGTGGTGAGTGGCGATGCGAGCGATGATGGAGACTGATGGAAAAGATCGCGTCTGTCTGTTCTTGCACTATTCACGGTACAACGTATGTACTATGTACTACTACCCTGTTTACCCTAGATAACATATGCACTTTTATATTACATATGAAAATAAATGAAAGTAGGTATATTACATATGTATGGAGATAAAAGTTGGATTACATATTCCATATTTGCATATGTAATATAAAATATAATGACTGACGCATGTTACATATGATGGCTGATGGCCAATATCTGACCGTCGCTACTCGCTACGAGCTACGAGACATCATACGTCATACGTCACAGAGAAACATTAATTATTTACATATGCATTTTTACTTACATATGGAGATAAAAATATTTAACATATTACATATGGAGATAAAAGTTTGACTACATATGGCTTAGTACTACTATTCATATTATGACGTCATTTTCGCTTTTCTACAATACGCTGTGTCAGGCGATGCATATTTTTGTTGACACAATTCAAAGAATATTATTATTATTCATGGTCACCGTCTCCAAAATAGAGCAAACAGTAAGTGGTATGTTCGCCAAACAACACGAATATCATGGCACATGGTTTGCAATTGCTTGTTTGCTGCGCGACTTGAGAGGGGGGTGGCGGCGGCAACCTCGCCTCCGACGCGATGAAACAAGCAGCAAGACATCAATTTGTTGATTTTAATTTTTGCTCCATCATTATGCGAGTATGAGCTACCGACATTCTCTAATTCTCGCCCTTTCGTTTTGTTCACCTCGTTGCTCTTGATTGCTCGGCATAGATAAACAAGAATAGATCATACATTCCGAGGTCATTTTCAGGACAACTCGCGAGCCTACTTTTAGCAAATCATTCTCCTGGATCGTTTCCAACATAAGCATGGCGCCATCTGGATATTATGAATCATTTGTCACATGGGTTGGTGGCAATCTATTATTCTCGGATTTTCTGGAATCAGATCAGCGTGTTCCATTTCTAACCTTCCGAATGCCACGTTTGGTTTTAAACTCCTTGAATATGGATGAAAGTGAAGACAACTTTGCATTGTATGCCCCCAGTGTAGAGTTTTGGATTGCGTTGAAAGTGGTAAGATCATGCGTCATTATTGCGAAATTTGTGGTTGATGAACATGGTATTGTGATTTTTGCTCACCAATCACTTCAAAATAACATCCAGCTACTGGTCATCTGGAGCTTTATCAGTGTCATTTTATCATGGATAATGTACAAGTTCATTATTCTTCCTAGAAAAAAATTCGCCAAGAAAAAGAAAGATCAACAAAAAAATGGTGGCAATCTTGATATGACACTGTATTTCGTTGGGTTTGGCCTTATAATGCCCATATGTGTTTGGTGGCCTTATTATGAAATACGTGTATTTCATATCCAGAACAAGGTTTTGAAGTTTGCGACTACTTTGGGGCCAATAACAACGTTTGTAAGTTTCCCTCGTGTTGACAAGATGGGCATGAACGGAGTTATTTCAATCCTGTATATTAACTCTCTTGTGCTTTATTTCCTATCAGTTTCGGGTTTCAGAAGGTGAGAATAGATTACTCGATTTTAAATCTTGATGCAATGCAATTAGAAGAATGCCTTCTGACACCGATCTTATAATGCATCAACACAACAGCAATGTTTGGGTTCCTTCCTACGTTTGTAGAAGATTCACTATCAAATACCATGACTTACAATGCAATGCCAATGGAGGTTATGTTCGACTCAAAGGGGCCTCTAAAATCATCGTGGGGTGATGTTAAGCGCAATCTGATCAAATTTGTCCAATTCTATTTCATTTTAGGGGGGTATTGTTCGTTATTGACACCCTACGACTACGCACCGTATCCGAGTGAAATGGGAACAAATTTACTTGACATTAACTTTTTTCATGGTTTCTCGCGTGACCAACTGATCAATAACTTCTTAGCTGCTGGTAAGTACTATCGTTCTTTTTTGATGGGTGTATTTATAATTTTATGACATTATTTCCTGCTTTTTATATTTAGTGGTGTCTTTAATCAATCTTTTTTATACCTACAGTCATCTTTCAGCTATATTTGACTGCATTTGGATCTGCGATAGGCGCTCTCACGAGTTTTTGTGGAGTACAGCAGATCACTATGATGCTAAATCCGAGTGAGTCCCTTGAACTTACCATATATGGATGAATCACACCATGTTTTCGATACAGCGATATATATATATATTTTTTTCACTTGTGTATTTTTGAAGGTATTCCTTTGAATTTGTTGACATAACGTCTACTGACTTTTCATGGATTACTTTATCTTTGTGTACCCTCATTTTGAAGTATTTGAATCTACGTCACCATCGGACTTTTGGGGAAGAAAGTGGAATCTAGTAGTTCATGGAGTATTGAAGCGGTGAGTTCAACAATAGAACATTATTCTGTCGACATCTGCTTAGACTTGTAATATTTACTCACGCGCTTGTTTCCAGGGGTGTTTGATCATACTCTTCGCGTCTGGTTGCATCCATAGCGACATTCGTCGCTAGTGGTGTGTTTCACGAATGGATTTTGTCAGGTGAGCTCAACCAACTGCTTTGCTTCATTCTCATTCATTATGTATATGTGATGTTCACGTAATCCGAGTTCGTAAATTTCCGGCGTTAGTTATATTTCTTAAAGGAGGTGGAGGTCATGATGGCGAGTCATGCATTCCACCATTGTGCTTCCAACCCGGATATGGGAGAAATACTCTCTTCTTTGTTTGGAATGCAATAATTGTTGGCCTCGAGTATGCCATTGGAGGTGCTGCATTTTTTCAGCTGCTGAAAAAACATCTACCTTTAACTATGATTAGTCTCCTTGTAGCATCAACTGCTTTGCCAATGACACATTGGTTTACGGGTGATTACGTTCGATCTGACTTTTTTAAAGATGGGCAAATCGGATTTCCCTTGGTTGCGAAAGTACACGATTGATGGTTGCACAAAATGCGGGTATATGCGATTGTGATTTTGCATGACTTCAGAATAGTTTCATGGTATGACAATAATATTTTCATTATGTTGTTTTTTTCGCTTGTAAGATGGGCAGTCGATGATTCTGGAAATGCTACTCGTATTAATTTCATGTATCTTGTTATTTAATTGCTCGTAGTTGGTGCCTTTTGAGGGTCGGGACACATCAAGGTTTAGATTCAAATTGAACACATGTCCTTGGTGTGGATCGTGGTGTTCTATCTCGACTAGTTCTTTACTCTGTAGAGAAATGTTTAAAAAATAAATTCCAGCAAAACACGTGCAAAGCTCGAGAAATGACCGCCATTTCATGGCAGGAGATATGTCTAAATTCTAATCACACACTAAAATTATAAAGTATTTATGCCCCGCCTAGAGAGGGGATGCCAACATAGCTATTTCTGGCATTTATTGTATGCAAACTTCCAGCCTGCCTTCGCCCTTCACTTGAAATGCTTCTTTCTACATTCTATGATGATCGATTTTGATTCTGCACCAACTCTGCAAATTGTTGTTTTTAAATCCAAGTTGGTTTGTTTACATTTCTGACCCACCAATTTATCATCTTAAATGTGTGGCACTAACTCAACCTTCTGGTATTCTAACTCATACCTCCCCTGCCAATTGAAAATCGGTGATAGTTTTAACATTTCATATTCGGCCATTGTGCCATCAATTATTCTTGCTGCGGTATATTCACAACTCTCAAAGATATTTTACAAATCTTTCACTGTAAGGCTGTGATTTTGTAAGTCAAACTCGCAACTGAAGTCAAACAGCGAACAGACATTCTAGTTGCCTGTTCGCTGTTCAAAAATCGTGATTTTGTAAAGTT
>JALLAR010001124.1:0-10815 GCA_036939335.1 Conticribra guillardii
ACCTTGGTGATTCATGTTGCTGAAATTAACATGTCGGCCAATCCTGCCTATGCCAGCATCGTTGTGAAATTCGGTGTCGCTCGTTCTGACAGCCCAACTGGTATGCCTACACAAATACCTAGCTTAGGTCCCATTTCTTGTGGCGATGGATTTTGTGAACCGGGAGAAACTGCTTTGAGTTGTGCTTATGATTGTGTCGATAGAGAATTCATCTCTACTTTCGATTATAATAGCAAATCAAATGGAAACATGTTCATGATCAGGGCTGTCCAAGGAATCAAGGTTACATCTCTCAGTATCAACACAAATTCGAAGGGTGTCGGCTCAGTTAAGGTGTACACCCGCTCTGGAAGTTACTTGGGACATGAAAATGATGAGGTTGCCTGGGATCTTGTGTTTTCTAATGATACAGTGAGGCAGATTGGAAGGGGTGGAGTGACTCCTCTAGGACGATTTGCAAGTGACGTTATCATTCCTGCGGCATCTTACCAATCATTTTACGGTGTGTTCATAATTATTCTTTTTTGTTGTTGACTCATGCAATGTAGTAAATATTTATTTCTGCATCTCAATTTTTCTACCGCAGTGATCGCAAGTGGCGGATTGGTCTGCACGCGTGGACGGTACGTTGAAGTGAATATGTTGCATAGTATGTGTCATTAACGTAATTGCCAACTCACCACTAATGTTTGCATGTGTCATACAATACAGCGACACTTCCAAAGAGCTCAAAAGCTACATTTCTGACCAATTAATTGAACTTTGTGAGAAATTTCGTCACTCTCTCTTTCAGTCGGTCTGATTCGAGCCGAACAGAACAGGATAACTCACATTTTTTTCACATTCGTTCTTGCAGATGAAGGATCAGGAGTATTGCATGAGTTTGGAGCAACGACGGCACCAAGAGTTTGGAATGGCATCATAAAGTGAGTGGGTATTCGTTTTTGTTGGCTTCGTTTCAATGTAATTCCAATACTAAATGCAACTGCTATGCAACTGAAATGTCTCGAAGATACAATGTGCTAGGACGCGGCAAAATTGTTGCCACTGAAACGCAATCGAAGTCGAATTACATGTTGTCCTATGCGGTGAGCTCATAACATTAAATATTGCCCTCTTGGGACTTGCCGCTTGATTGTGTGGCAAAATTTCGACATCTCACTTAGTTGACCTTAACATTTACTAATTCGTTTAGCCCACATTTCCGCCAGAGCCAAGCCAATCGTGCGGTGATTCCGTTTGTGATATGAATGAAAATTCTAAAATTTGTCCGGTTGATTGTGCAGCAAAAGAAATCGAAACAACTTTTGAATACAATCTCGGGTCAAATGGCAATATGTTTGCTATCAAGTTAAAACGTGATATTACAGTTTCATCTTTAGCCATCAATTCAAAATCACAAGGTGAAGGCGCAGTAAGAATTTATACTCGCACTGGAAGCTATACCGGTCACGAAAAAAACATTGCCGGTTGGGATCTGGTATACTACAACCCTTCAGTAAATCATAATCGCAGAGGACACGCAACCGAGCTGGGAGATTTCTACAGTGGAGTTTTCGTCGCTAAAGGATCCATACAATCATTCTTTGTTACATCGACCAAAGGCTTGGTTTACAAAGAGGGGGTTGATGAATTTGCTGTTTGTGCAAGTGACAGATGGTTTGATGTTTTGGAAGGAATAGGAACGGATGGCGAGTTTGAAGGCAAGATTTTCAGTCCTAGGATATGGGGAGGGAAAATTCGGTGAGGACCGAACAAGTTTGCTTATCAGATAAATTGGTGCTGTTGCAGAATGAATTGAATTTTTCACTTTGTAATCGTGTTTTTTGTGCTCCAGGTATGATTTGCATTAGTTGCGTATTATGTTGAGAATACATTGTAGTAACATGCGGCGTGTGGTCACATGTGTGCATGTCGTTGTGACAGTATGCTGCAGGGAGTTAATTATTTGGAAGCTACCAAGAATCTCTAGTACACCGGCGCAACAAAAGTAGCCATTATTTTGTGTTGTGTGGGGATCAAAATAATATAGTATGGGGTGTGGGGCCACCATTTTGCCTGTTGTTGTGACGAGTATGATACAGGAAGTTTGTCATTTGGAAGCTACCCCGACTCTCGTCGCCGTCACAGCAAAAGTAGCCATGATTTTCATTTCTTTTATTGTGTAGATCAACAAAACTGAGTTAAAAACCGAAAAGATGTATTTGCAGAAGTGTAGATTTCCCAATCCGCGTGTGTTTGGAATGAGCTTGTCATCTGCGGACGGCTGGTTTCGCCGTCGAGGCAAGCTAGATATCTGACGTACTATGTGTACGGACAGATTACCATGGGTGGCTCGCTGAAAAATGAAGTATTGCCCAAAACACGAGTGAAAACATTGTGGGAAAAAACATGGTCGCGATCTTGGTTTGTTTGTTAGAATCAACACCTATTTGAACGATTTGAACGAAAACCTGCCCATCTCTCGCGGGAATGAAGCGGAGATCGGCGAGCGATGATATCATGCATTGTCCTCTCTTGCCGGAATTGTGGTGGTAAGTAAGTCTTGTTTCTTGACCACCCGTTCATTAAAGAAGTCGACTAACGAGCTCACAAAAAGAAGACTGCACAACAACAAAAAAACAACGCATATTCACAATAATATTTCAAGGACAAGATGACTCCAATGAGAAAAGCACTGCACTCACTGAATGCGCTCTCTTTCCTTTTGGCATCGACTATATGCCATATTGCAAATTGCCAAAATCCAGGCACTGTCATGGCCACATACGACCCAGTCTTTGGTGCACCAGTTTGCAGTAATGTTGCTGAAACGTGTGATACAGGCTTACTAGTTGCTGGGGTTGGAAATCTTCTCAAAGGCGGACCTGAGCCAAATGCGCCCAATACTATAGACGGTTGCATGGATGATTCTGCATCGGTGTATCCGTACGACGAGTCTATTAATGCACTTAGTGTAAGCAGAAGAGGTGGTGGACCTATGGTAGTGGGAAGTGTGATCAAGATGAGAGTTGAGGTGCAAACTGCAGTTGATACCTCATCAAGAGCTTTCCCAAATGAATCAGAGAAGGCATATTTCTATTACGCCTCTAACGCAACAGCAGCGAATTGGGAACTTGTAGCTGTGAAAACTAGAGACCCTGGCATAGGAGTTGACGTTATGATCAAATATTTTCCTCTTGAGGTGGGTGATAATTTCCAGGCAATACGCGTGAACTATGGGTATGCCGAATACAGTGAAGGACCTTGGTAAGTTGTATTTACGTAACACCGATTTTTATTATTTGACGAAGCCTCCATTTCCTGACAACTTGTCAATCGATTTTGTATTGAAAACGAATTTGCAGCACTGGAAATGGAGGTTACAACGATATTGATGATTTGGTGTTCTATGTAGCCACAGAAGACCCATCATCGTCTCCGTCAAATTATCCATCAGCAGTACCTTCAGCTTCACCTTCTGTGTTGCCAACTGTATTTCCTAGTGCCGAGCCGTCTCAAATGCCCAGTACTGAACCGACAAGTATGCCCTCGCGAATGCCTTCTTCTTCCCCTACCGACGCACCAAGTTTTGTGCCAACGTGAGTGTTTTCAAATTGTGATGAATCATATTATCAATGCAATAACATGTTGACTCAGTCTTCCCAAACTTGCGGATTATCCATACAATACAGCTCGCAACCTTCTAGTGCTCCTTCATCTCGCCCATCAGCAGAACCATCAACGGTGCCCAGTTCAAAACCATCAAGCAATCCTTCAGATGTTCCTTCGTTGCGCCCATCAGCAGAACCATCAGCAACGCCTTCATCAACACCATCATCACAGCCCACACCTGATCCATCCGCTGATCCATCGTCACAACCGACATATTCGCCAACGGCGGATCCTTCTGTGGCGCCAAGTTCGTATCCATCAATCACTCCCACTAGTTCTCCTACCAGCGAACCTAGTTTCGAGCCAACGTGAGTGAGGTGATTTTTCTGAAAACTTTAGCATTTATCAAAGTACATGTGTTCTCAGCACTTGTGTAACCACTCCTGCTTCATTTGTTCAGGCAACAACCGAGTTCAGTCCCGTCAGCTTTCCCATCGTCAATGCCTTCAGTTATCCCTTCCAATTTGCCTTCATCGGCACCAAGCTCTGGACCGTGAGTGGTGTTTCTTTTTTTTTAAGTGTAATTTTATTTTATTTTGTAGGGCCTTATACTGACTGACACCGCAATGTTTTCTTCCCTCGATGCGATACACAAGGACCCAAGCACCAAGTACTTTGCACCCAACACAATCACCCACATTATTTCCAACACTTACTCCAACCTTATATCCAACATTGAGCCCATCAACGCAGCCTTCGGAAAGTTTATCTCCTAGCACATCAAACCAGCCTTCAAGCAAACCCTCTCGCCAGCCATCTAGCCTGCCTTCTTCAGAGCCGACGGCCAGACCAAGCTCCCAGCCATCTGATGTACCATCGCAAATACCTTCTTTTCAGCCAACATCACTTCCCTCAAGTGAGCCGTCTAGCCTACCTTCTTATTTGCCATCGCTGCGGCCCTCTTCGCATCCATCTACTATACCATCGTTGATACCATCGTCATTTCCGTCAAAAGAACCCTCTAGCAATCCATCGCCACAGCCGTCGTCTGTGCCATCAACTAATCCATCGCTAAAACCGTCAGCACAACCATCTAGTGATCCTTCGAGCAAACCATCCGCTGAACCATCATTAAAGCCATCTGCCAGTCCATCTTTGATGCCAAGCTCGCAGCCAACGAGTAATCCTTCGGACAATCCTTCTTCTTCCCCATCACTACAACCCAGTTCACCTCCATCAAGTTTGCCTTCTAGGTCTCCTTCTCATGTGCCATCATTGCAGCCATCCAGTGACCCTTCGAGCAAACCTTCTGACGTACCTTCATTGATGCCATCAGTGGGCCCGTCCTTGATACCAAGCTCGCAGCCATCCAGCAATCCTTCAGGCTCTCCTTCTACTTCACCATCACTACACCCCAGTTTGTCTCCATCAAATTTGCCTTCTAGGTTTCCTTCTCGTGTGCCAACACTGCAGCCATCCAGTGACCCTTCGAGCAAACCTACTGGCGTGCCTTCATTGACACCATCAGCGAATCCATCCTTCATACCAAGCTCGAGGCCATCAAGTTTGCCTTCAAGTAATCCTTCTTCTTTGCCCTCATCCCATCCATCTACTGATCCGACGAGCAAACCATCGTCAGAGCCGTCATCAATGCCATCCACGGCTCCGTCCTCGATGCCAAGCTCGACGCCATCAATCGATCCTTCAGGCGCACCTTCTTATATGCCATCATTGTATCCATCCAGTGATCCTTCTAGCAAACCTTCTGATGTGCCGTCATCAAAGCCATCTTCTAGTCCATCATTGATGCCAAGCTCGAAGCCAACAAATTTGCCTTCTAGTACTCCTTCAAGCTCTCCGTCTTTTTTGCCATCTAGTGATCCTTCGAGCAAACCATCCTCTGCGCCGTCAGCAAAGCCAAGCTCGCAACCATCAAGCAATCCTTCCAGCAAACCTTCTCGTGTGGCTTCGTTGAAGCCATCCACCAGTCCATCCAAGAGTTCAACTGTGATGCCAACGTTCAATCCAACAAACTCTCTCTACGAAACGCTTCCGCCCACCTTACAAGTGGCAGATACTTTGAATCCAACAATTGCCGCCTCTTCTTACGCCCCAACAAAGTCTCTTACCGAAGAATCAGCCCCTCCTACATACCCCTATGCGTTAATCATTCCGTCACCAACATCCAGTCCTTCATTGCATCCAAAATCACCATCGCTGCACCCGGCAACGTCATCACCAATTTCACAACAGCACATGACATTATCCCCAGTGACAACTCAGCCAATTTCAACAAAACCAACATCCAGTCCAACGCCAATAATTGAAACGAAGCTACCGAGTGAAACAACTTCGGAACCCACTTCATCTGGCCACAAGAACAAGTTTCATCAATGCATACATGGTATCCAACTAGTATCAAGCATTGTCATCGCTGTATATTCGTTTTAGTTTTAAAATGGGGGTAGAATTCAAGATATATTTTTTCCCTTTATTATCATTGTACATTCAAAAAATAATATAATTTGTTAAGTTCATATGATTTCAATCCTTCAATGTGCACATCGCCAGAATCCACGACAAAAACTACCATATGCTGACACACTGACAATATTATTTCTTCACAATTAATTTGTGTGACTTTGACAGACTCATAAATGCTTCATGATTGCGATATTTTTATCAGTGTTTTCTGGAGCAATATTCAATTTAAATTGTTGAAAATATCTCGGATCAATCTCTCAATGTGCATTCTTTCTGAAAAGGAGCGCACTATCTAGATTCGAGTTTTGTGAAAAGGAACTGCATGGCAAGTTAGTGTGTCTTGTGCCCAGGCTCGTGATCTTTTGGTGTTGTTAAATTATGTTCAAATTGGATGGGAATATTAACAATAATGTCGCTTTGAGTTTGCAAGAAATAATATTTATTCTTTCAAGAAAAGATAAATCATGCGGTGGCATGAAAGTAGACATGATTATTATTTAATCATCAATGCGTATCTTATTTTGTGCAATTCGTGCGATGAGATGCTACAACTCTATGTTCAGCAAGTGCCTTGCCATGAATGCTATTTTTCAACAATGATAGCAATATAAGTTCCATATGACACAAATACTGCATCGCTCTTCAGCTTTTCATTTGAGAGGGCAAGCAGAAATACCATACTCTCAAAACATGCCAATTGAAATGTCACGCAAAAAAATCTGTCTCTGATCAACATAATATTATATGCCCCTTCAAAAGCTGCAAGCTGCAATCCGTTTACATGCACATACAAAGTCATATTGTTCACGTCCTCGCATATAAAGTAGAATCCATCACATAGCAGTTCAGATGAACAAGGCATACATCCACTTCAACAAAGCATATATATATATCTTATCAAAGAGTTTCTGACTACAAATTGTACATCTACAATGCTACTCAGTCACAAGACATACATATGGTGAAATAATTACAAGTTATACTTGCAAATGACAACTGGCAACTAGATTATTTATCTAAACACACCATGTACAAGTCAAAGTTGTTCTAACTACAGGTTTATCTTTTGTTACAAATGATCTGAATTTTGTAAACTTGCATAGAAACAGAAACAGGAATGCAAAAATGGAAAAGTGTGGTGTTGCAATTCTATGGGAAGCATGGACCCATCATGCAAGACAGGGATTCTCAATCTTGACCCTAAATTCAATCCTCTGGCCATCAAATGTACCATTTTTATGAATGAATATAAATTTATCAACGTCAAAGAGAATCTTTGCTTTCTGGTGGTTTTCTGATAAAAACAGTGTGGCTAATCTGTTGACATGATTATTGCTGTCACGATGCACAGTGCATGGTCAAGTTGGTGCAATCATGATAGTTTAGAAATTACCAACGGTAATTACCGGTTTCCGTTTTTTACTGTCAATTACTGTTTTTCGGGATTTTTTTGTTACTGTCTCTGAGTCCCACATTGCGAATCCATGGCTGATTTCAACCATGTGATTGGGCACTAGCAAATTCTCATCACTGTATTCTTTTGATAGGTTTATATGATGAAAAAGAAAAAAATATGATGAGTTGATACATTAGGTGGTAAAAAATGTATCGTAAAGACCAAAAGTGGAAGTTATCACATCATATTTTTTTACAGGAATATCGGGGTATTACTGATTAAAGAGGAACTTACTGTAGCAAAAAGGGCCCAAAAAAGGGCAATGCAATTGACAACAGTAATAAGCAAATACTACACAGAAACAGTCGGGAATTACTGTGATTAGCGGTAACGATAAACTAGTGATTTCCAAACTAGCCATAGTGGATCAAGGCAATACTAGAACACATCATAGATTGCTGGCCTTTTCTTTCAATGCTCGCTTTTTTGTAAACTTCGACTTGGATATCTTTTTCACTTTGTATACAAATATATATCCATATTTTTTTAAATCTACAAAAATCAGCACAATTGAAGTACCCCTCACGACCAAAATTATCCTTGTGGGTGTGTGAGAGAAAGAGAGATGTTAGCTCAATTGTGAGTGAAACAAATCAATTTTTGATTATGCGACCCCCCTTACTGATCATGAAAGTGATCTGCATGCGGGGTTATACCATAACAATTCACCAGCAACATCCTATTCTTGTAAAAAAAACAATCCACCTATTACCAAAGAAAGCAAAGGTGGCATGCCCTTCAGTCTTTAGCAGGGTTAGAAATAAGTGATAGTTAGGGTGTTAGGTAAAAGTAAGCCAACACAACCATCATTAGAAGTAAAGCATAAGTAAGCCAAAATGTCCGTTTTCTAAGTAAATCATAAATATAAATAAATGGAAGAGTCTATGGCATAAGGAAGCCTACATACATTTACTTAGGCTTAGGCTAAGTATACAAAATATTTGGAAATACAAAATCACATGTTAACAAAATACATAATTTATTACCCATTAACGAACCCACTACAATTAGACCCCAGCATCTGTACCACCTTTTTCTCCATCAACAACCTTTGCAGAGATTTCAAGGTGAGTTGAATTTTCTTCCAAGTATTCAATCTTATGATGCTCATAAAATGCAATATCATCTCCGCCCCTTTTTCCTTCCACTTGTTATTCTTCCACCTAACCATGAATTTAACTTTACCCTTCTCTCGGCAGTAGTACATTTGAGACACACAATGCTTTGAAACCAATATTTCAAATGTTATTACAGCAGTGTATGCTTTGAGTGCTTGAAATATTGCAGCCTTGTATGTTGCTCATTTTAGAAATTCCAACTGTGCTACCATTGTTTAATTACTTTTTGTCACTGTGGGGCCGCATTTGTTTGGAGCACCATAACTTTTGATATGTTCAATATTTTTTTAATTTAAAGTTGCAGATATCTTAAGATGCTTCTCAGCTACTACAATATTGTAATGATTTTCATATGAAAATTCTGATCAGAAGCCATTCAATTATTGCTTTCCCCAATGGATTATTTTGGCCTGAATGACAAGTCATTCCCTGTAGCCTCTGGTACATATTCTACAAGATGATAATAGGCTGCGTTTGATTTTTTTGATCATGTGATCACCAAGCCCAAGCAATCTTCCATCCTGTGATCAAAAAAGAATGATCTGACATCAACGTAGAATTCTCTATGGGTTCTACCGGTGCTTTGCAGGTGACTGACGATTTTTGGAAGAGGCTTTTCGGCGCGAGCCACAGGACAGGCATTTCATTCAAACCATGCAAACCCTGTTGCTGTATTATAGATGAAAGACTCAGCTTCAACTTTGTCTCTGGGTTCACTTTGCACAAAAAAGTTTGTGGGGTGCTCTGTATTATGTCAAACACAAAAAACATGTTGAATGACGCAAAGTTATTTGAGTGACGCAAAATAATATTAAACACTGGTACTGTCATTGGCAAACAAGCTCAGTTGGCACTGCATAGCAGTCTCAAGAGAAATATAAATGAAGAGTCGGACAACAATGGGGGCTTGCTGTCATTCTTCTTGGATCTATTTTATTACATCAACCAGAGGTACACTTTAAGAGTAAGTGTCAACACTGTGACTGTGAGCGATTATATCGTGCACTGCACTTGTGGACATTCAAATTACAAAACCTCATTCAACACAACAGTTTTTTTCCACGTTTCGTCACAAACCTACCTAGTTTGATTACAACATAATTAAACACAAACACTTTAGGACACAATCAGAAAAAAGGGTGTTACTCTTTTTTCATGATCTAGAGAGAGATACAAGTGATACCACGAGCCCCCCCCGATCCTACCTGCCTTGTTAGGGGGCACCAGTGGCTTTCCTTACCCGGTAAAACGGTGAAGAGTGGTGAGGATATAGATGTATTTTATATACAGCCTGTATATGAACATGCGTTCCAGACGTTTTCGAGAAGGCCTGGTTTCTGTCCTACTTACACAGCAACAGGTTATGAGCTCTTTTTTACACTTCAAATTCCAGGATATTCATGTATTTTTTTCTGATTTTTTGTTGAATTTTTATCACTTCAATGAGCATCATGTATTTTTTCATTTATTTTAAATGTAATATTGATACATACCAAGTATCTAATAATGATTATTTTACAATTTGTATGTTATTTCAATGTTTACATAAATGTGTGAATTTAGCAAATTTACATATAAATTGCACAAAATTACCCTAAAATAAGATGTAATAATTTAAAATTTAAATGATATTTTTATCTCTATTGTTTTGTTCCATATTTTTTAGTGGATTTTATCATTTGTTAGTGGATTTATTGTTGTGTTTTTTGGCAAGTGAATCGTGATGGGTTGATTGTTGTATATTTTATTTTTTGCATAGTTGTCTACTTTTTTTCTTTCTGGTGTATCTATTGAATTGAGTTGGGTTGATTGCCATATTTTTTAAGATTTTGTTGCTGTTTTTTTTAGTTTGGTTTCATTGTTACATTTTTTTGATTCCTTATGTATTGAATCGATTTGGGTTGATTGTTGTATTTTTTTATGCATTGTTGTTGTTTTTGTCTTATGCATTCTGATTGTCGTGATACATTTATTTGGGTAAATCACAAATAATTGTATTTTTTCTCGTGATGAAACATTATTACCTAAAAAGGTGAACAAACGGCACGTAAAGTTTGTTCAACGACAGAAAACAGGGAAAGATGATAGTGATTTTTTGTGTGGGGATCATGCAGAGGGTATGTTGTTGTGTGGGGGTGTTGCTGCTGGTGAATTGTTGTGTGG
>JALLAR010001125.1:0-10815 GCA_036939335.1 Conticribra guillardii
TAGGTTTCACGACTGCACCGGCAGTTTTTTTTGCACGTTTTGAACCTAAAAAAATCACGGTCTGTCCGGACGACTGTACCTAAACGGCCGGATAGGTTTCAACGACTGCAAGCAGTCTTAGGTGCATCAACTCTCATCAACTTTGTCTCACCCGGGTCATATCATGGGCAATACCCAAAAAATGACAAAAGCCCCGAATTTTGCGCACACGGCAATAAAAATTGGTAATTCAAGGTCATGCTCTAGGGGTATCGCGGTTACTCTGGGTATTTGTGGGCAATATAATGATGGGACAAGGTCATTATTTAAATTACGAATAGCTGATTATTTATTTAGTTGTGGTTTGCTACTACTAGAGATCCATAGTAGAGCTGCATCCATGTTGTCTCTTTCCGTTGTTCGGTTTTGAGTAAAATGTAAAACTTCTATTATCATTGGATAATGAGCTGGGTGAAGTGTTTAGAGTACCACTTCTCTGGTGTGGGATTGATGCCCCCGGTTTCTTGCGTAGAGCAGTAAGTAGATACATTCATTTCCATCTTCTAGATACCATTTGAGAATCATGGACAGCTGGACATTAGGCTCCCGTGCAGTGCGATGCAGTGTAGCTTCATGACGCTCTCATGAAAGAGCGAACTGCAGGTGCTTGGCAAGTTCAATATTACCTAATAGGTTTGTATGTGAGTAATATATCCAACATAGCGAACAAATAATACACATGCAGGACCTAACGCATAAAACCATCAACAAACTGCACATTATTCTCTAAGTAATTGCTAATCGAGCTTGCCAGGGCAATAAGTTCAGGTCATTTTTCTTTTGTCAAAGTGATCATAGGTGGTGATCATCGTTGTGGGACATGATAATCTATGAGAATAGTTGAAAGAAAACTTCATCTTGCAAATTTTTGATGCACACGCTTGTTCTCATAAATTAAATTGTTCATCGCAACAAAAGTATATTCAATTGCATCCCATTCAATTGCAATCAACAAATAAGACTTGCTGAAATTGGCTAAAACATTTCTTGAGTTACTTGAGCTCTAAATTATATATAATGACATTACATACACAATCGCAAGACAAAAGAGGCGTGTTCACAGTTCCAACCAACCGCCCCTTCAGGTTTCTCGATAGAAACAATCTCGGAAGATCTCGTGCAGTAGCTTCTTCCACTGATCGTTGCCTAAAAGAAAACGACCCCTTCCTTTATTTCTCCAAGTCAAGGCAGCGTTTCGATGAGTTGCGGTTCTCCTTTGGTGGATTTTCAGAGGTTGAAAATAGTACTGAAAGCAACTTCGATGGCGACAATGAAAGAAAAACTCGATTTTCCACTGAGGTCCATGTAACTCATGCTGCCATGATTGCCGGTTTGGAGGACGACGTACATGTTCTTGGAGATATTAACGAAGATTAACGACATGCTGGATATACTGGACAGTGTGTCGATTTAGATGCATTCAAACATTTCGGGAGTCTGTGTTACTTTTCTAAATATTGTTAGTGTTTCCAAAAAATTAATTACATAATATCTTAACTTAGTACTGTCATTATGAGTTATATATTATTTCTCCAACATGATCATAGTGATTTCTACTTTGAGTGGGACTGTTTGATTTTTGGTCATTTCTTTCACCAGAGTTAGGGTGACAAGCGTTCTACGACCTGTTGCGAAGTCAGAGAGTTCGAAACTAAACAATTAGCATCGTATCTACTGTTGAGGTGAATTGACACAAGATGCAACAGTTTGGCGGAGTTGAGCATTTTCCCTTCACGCATGGCGCTGTTGTTCGAAATGAATAACTCTCATCTCTAACCCGAGATCGAAAATCTTGGTAGTCCATTCAATCCAGCGTTGAGAGCGCTTAGCAATTGGAATTATTAACTTATTAACCTAATATGGCACATAGCTTTATTTTTGAACTTTCCAGGGGCAATTGTTGAATAATACTAGAATGGCGCATCTTATCAACATGCTCATGGATGGATAATTTGTTTTCTTTATCTCAATGTTTGACTACACAACTAAATATGTATCGAACGCCTTTAGTATTATTTATAACGTGGCAATGAAAAACAAGTTGTAAAAACGGGAATCCAATTTAGTGTTCTTCGCCATCGTCAACATAGCCCTCTGGCAAAGATGCCTCCACGGTCAAAACATCCTCTGAAATCAATCCCCAAACAGGCACATGGTTAATATTTGTAGACTTGAAAAGTTTCGTCCTGCTCGGTAACCCGGTCTCCTCTGGTGGATCAATAAACATTTTGAGCTCAACGACACATGCACATTCAACAACTTTATAAAAAAAATCCAATTATTATGAAACAAAAATCAAAAAAAAGAGGCATATTTTAACAAAATGAAATCCAGCCAGAAAGAAAAATGCAAAAATCATTATTTCAATTTCTTACCTTTCCCCCCAAGCATATGTACAAGATTAATGGCCGAGCTCAATGTTCCCCCAGTAGCCACCAGATCATCAATAATCAAAACACGATCCCCTTTATTAATTTTGTCCTTTTGAACTGTCAATCCTGAACGCTTCCCATATTCGGTATCATAGGCGGAAGAAGATATGGAGTTTGGCATCTTTCCCTGTTTTCGCATCATGATAAAGGGCTTGCGTAGGGCCAATGCGATGGGTGGACCGAGGATGAAGCCACGTGCATCCAGTCTGACGATGTGTTGTTTATATTATTGTTACATCATGATGTGTGCCACAACAACCCACTCGATGTGAGATAAAAAAGGAACATATATGTATGTAATATATTCGTATACTAAAAGCAGCAACTCACCCTGCCACAGAATCAATCCCGATTTCCTCATATCGACTGACAAAAATGTCCACAATTTGTTGAAACACATCGGGTTTTTCCAAAAAGCCACCAATATCATAAAATCTGGGAATTCCTTTGAATGGAAAGTATGGCAAATACTTGGCAATTTCACGTGCCTCGTCGCCGTCTTGTTCGTAAGATTTGGTGGTGGTGGTGGCGCTCACGGAGGTTGTGCCGCTTTCCGACTGTTTGTAGTTTGCGGTTGCCATGGTGGAGGAAGAATCGATATTGACTTTGTTATTGGTGAGTTCTTCTGAATTTTTGACGTCGGCGATGCTTATTGGGGGGGAATGATTGTTGCAACTTTCGGCTGGAAGTTCCTGATCAGAGTGTTGCTTATTAGTGTCGGTTCCTTGTGCAACGATGCTGAAGACGAGTAATACTATTGTAAGAATGAGAAGAAATTGAATTCGTCCTGGCGGAAACATAAATCACAATGCTAGCTGCCCGTCTTGACTTGTTTATTCATAGAGCGTAATGCAGTGGTTGCGATGGCAATGACAATGGGATTGAAATCAAAACGCGATCTCCAATTCCAATGCCAACAAGAAAAAATAATTTGTGGCGTGTCGTGATGATGTGCGTATTGGGCGGCGTGTTGGGCGTTGATTTTGTTGATGGAGAATGGTGTGCGCGCGTTGCGCGTCTTCAAATTTATTTCTTGCGAAGCTCGCACCTTACCTACACGCTACAGGTTCAAAGTCAAAGGAGGTTAAAGGGCAGACACACAAAACAGACCCCCCCACACCCCACACTACAACATACCAATGTAGAAATGTGTTCTTTCATTATTCATCAATACCAATGAACAAATAGACTAGGGAAGCATGAACTTAATTGCACAGTTTCCAGTTTCCAGTTTCCATGTTTTGCAGGTTGCAGTTGCAGCTTGCAGGTTGCAGGTTGCAGGTTGCAGGTTGCAGCTTGCATAGTACTATTACAGAATTTTACAGATTACAGTATGTTGCATTTTATAGTAGTTTACATTTTACACGTTGCGCATTCCACTCTACACTTTGCAATTTACATGTTGCACTTTACACTTCACAGTCGCCAGTTGACATCATGCATAAACGATATTTACAAAAATTGCAGAGAATGTAAAATAAAACAATTGCTGGCTGTTTGGAGTAACACTTGAATGCAAATATCCTTCCTTAAGCTGGGAATACATTTGTGCCATCATATTGGGCAGGAAGTAAAGCTCAAACTGGGATTAGAAATATTTTCTAAATTTATTTAGTTCTAGTGTGTTTTATTGATTGGAAATACTAACATCAAATGCTTGCATCTCTTTTTTTAACTTAACCAGGAACCTTTTTCTGACAAGCATTCTTATTGTATTTAGGGATCTAGTTAGTATGAATTAGCCTGGGTAAATTCTTGGGCTGGCAGCCTGTCCTTTCATGTGACACTGTTCCTATGAACTGATGTGCATGGACAAAAACACTGAATGGGGCAATTTGACAAAGTTTCAATGTTTGGTAAAGATTATACAGCTGCAACACTATTACCCAGTAAGAGCAGTACAGCAGGATATGGGTGATAGCCCGTGCAGGCATCATCACTGGAGGAGAATGATTTGCAATACAAGCACATTGCTCCATCACAACTTAGAATAACATTGTAATTTATAATAACTTTTTGCAAAAATGTCCAATTCGAATGCCGTTAGGAATAGCATGATAATATAGGTGCAGGACGCAACAATCAGCCCATTCCGAGATGCTCTTTATGCTAACAGCCGAACACCAATTCGAACTTCCACACATGATCAACATAGGCATTCCAAGCACCTACTTATAAAATATCATGTGGACAATCATCAACGTCCTCGATATCATCGTTGTCGTCATCATTCTCGTCGTCACCGTCGTCGTCTTCTTCATCTTCGTCCATAACCGAAACTGTTGGGATCAGCCCGAGAACACGACGCTTCCAGCTCCTAGCTTTCGTGACCGATTTATTCGATTTCTTATCATCAGTAGGTTTTCTTGGAAGACGAAGTCGGGAAGTTGAAGTGGGACACGTTGGTGGTCGATTACCACTACCACTGCTATTCCAAGATCGAGAAGATAAAAGGGAGGATGATGTTGGTGAATTCGGCAAAAAGTTGTCATCGCTATCGTTGGATTTAGAGGCAATTGACGTGTCGGGTCCACACGTCGATGATTTGATTTCGTTTTGATCTGCGGAGATTCTCTCACTTGAAAAGGCGACCGAGTTTTCAACGAGACTCATGAGATTTTCTGAAACATCTTCAATTGCATCTGATGATATATCCACCGCGATGTCACATTGACCTGGGCCAATCCCACTTGTAGATTCTTCAAAATAGTCTTGTAAATGTTCAGTAGCATTGGATGTATCATTGCGGGAGCCTAATAAACCATCTCGAGACTGACTTCCAACTAGATCAGACCATCCACACATGGAAACTTCCACTGAGTCACAGACAATACACGCTGTAGAATTATTTTGAACTTCCTCATTTTGTCTCTTGGCGTTGTTGTATCGGTCGGAAAGGAGATGTTTGTCGCTACTCAAATTTAGATCCACTTCTTCCATGCTGGTCTCCCTATCGAAAGAAGTATTCGGTTCGAGTCCTTCCTCGTCCTCGACTTCCATCCGAATTTCATCGTGAATGCTTTCAGCATCCAACGCTTCTTTTGCAACATCAAATCCATCGATCACTATTACATTGGGTAAACACTTTATAATACGCAATCGAATTTCCTTCTTCCAGGTGTCCTTCTTAGATGAAATATTTTCGTAATTGAGTTCACCATCTTCTTGAATCAATGATTTATCACTGTTGGCAACGTCGCCACCAAAGTCAATCTGATCCATCATTGGAAAGGTCTCTCCCAACATTCTCAACAGGGACCACACATCACTGTCTTCTATCCCCCCATCCATCTCTTGGTATCCCTTGGAACGGAATTCCCATCCTCGCAACCCGTGTATTTCTTGCCATAGCAGCCAGTGCCAACCAAAAAGCCCCCTTGGGAGTCGTACTAACCGCACTGTTCGCCACAGACCCGAAGCAAGTGCCGCAGCACGAATGGCTGCTCCCGGAACGGAAAGCCGCGCCAAAATGGTGACCTCGTCGTCATGAAAAGAGAACGTTTCACCTCCAGTAGTATTGCCTACGCTTTTCGAACCCACACATCGCGTTGGATAGTAATGAACTCGATGCGATATATCTAGCACTTGATCCGATTGAGCATGCGAGCCTGCCAGGGCAGATTGACAGGTCCATCGGCGATGACGAGTCTTTAGCATGCACTGCTGGATGTTCTTGGTCGCAACCTCGTTGGCACTAAGAGCGGTGGAGACATTGGTAGTAGTGTGGCTGATTTGCTTGCCCTGTTTTTGTTTTTTAAAGTAAGCGTAATACGACCCATCGCCTCTGTGGGCTTGTCTTTTGGGGAAGCAGGAGTAGGTGCGACCATGATAACTGCTGGCAACCGAAGTCATCTCGTCTTCGTCGTCACTGCAATCGTCAAGGAGGGAGGGAGTGTGTGCAAAAGGATTGCGCTGTGGTGGTAAAGTTGCTGAATGTGATTGTTCTTGAAGCATTTGCATAGAGATTAATTGAGAGTTTGACACGTTATTGCTTTCATTGCCATTGGTATTGCCTGCCATTCTTCCTTGTTCATCCTCGTCATGGTCAACAATTTGATTTTCTGCCGTATAAAATAATGGGGAGTGTTCTGGTGCAAGAGACCGAGACACTCTGGGTGGCAAGGAAATCAAATCATAATCATCATCATCATCATCATTGCCGGCAATAGATAAGGCAGTAGCATCAGAGGAATTTGAATTCATAAATAATGATACACCACCTGCTCGAGCACGCAATACCCCCATTGAGTTGTGACTTGTTCTCTCCTTCTTCCCATCGTGTTCATCATCATAATTATTGGACTGCTCTTCTTCCATTGGCACAGGTAAAAGTATTGTTGTTGCTGTTGTTGTTGCATTGACATCCACAGCTTTGAATTGTGACGATAGCTCTTGCATGGAGGAAGGCGCAAACAACTCGGTCGTTTTGGGGGATTGGAAATTCCTCCGTTCGTAATTATTCAATGTTGCGATGGTTTCATTATCTTGATTGGCATTCGAAAGACTCTCCTCATAGTCTTTGGTAATGACATTGTCATTTTCGCGAGTATTGTATTCGCAAGCATTAGTAGTGAATGGTGAATCATCAACAATGGATAGTCGGGGGGAAAATTGATCTGAATCAGAAAAGGCATCGTCGGCATCAACATCAATTTTTGCCTGAATGGACCATGATCTTGTGTATTTGATTGATTTACTATCCTCGTCTCTCACAGATTCATGAGCAAGGTTGTCATTCTTTAGTTCGTCTGTTTCGCCGAAATCACGACTCAAAGTAGTAAGGTCAAGCTCGTCGTGAATGGCATGTTGGGTGATATCGTCATCCTCGTCCTCTACAATATGTTGTTCGCCCACCAGAGAAATTCCAGAATCATCCATGTTTGTCACCGATGCACCACTTTCTGCAGAACCGCTATTTGACATTTCTTCCGATGCCAATGCGAATGGGTTGGCATTGTCATTTCCAATAATGTCTGCGGAGTTCAATGGTGATGCATCTGCCGTTTCTTTCGAATTTCCCCCCTCCTCCTTGTTGAGAATAATCAACGACGAGATTATATCATGGCAAGGCGCAGTATTATTTGTTGTGTTGTCTTGTACTACCATGATGGAATGATTATTCGAATTACTGTTGTTTGAATTGCAATTGTCATTTCCCATGCAACCATCAGAGGAGTCGGTCGTGTCGCGTAGAGCAACATGATTGATCGATGCGTCACAACATTCGTCGCTTTGGGCACTGTTGTGTCTGCTGGTGTGAATCCCCCCTGCTTGATTTCCAATGCTTGACGCAGACGATATTGTTGATGTTGCATCCACCCTTTCCGCCGAAGACACAATGTCTTTGGAAGGTCTTTGCTTGGGACTGCTGAATTGAAGACGGCGTCGTTGCTGAACTGATTTTGGTGCCGTGGCGATCATGGAATACATGATTCACGGAAATAATTATGTGCAGTGTCTTTTACGAATTATTCAGCGGTGTGTACGATGGCGATTATTGTTGAGTAGATACTACCTATTATTGTATGCACGAGTGAATGGAGTGGGCAATCGATGGATTCGATCGGTTGGCCATTTTTCATCTGTTCCTGTTCCGTCGGATATGAACAACAACAACATACACATCATAATGTGATCATTTTTTTAACTGCCCCAATGATCGATCGAGCAACATAGAACTGAGTCCCATGACAAAAAATAATGTCGCTGGCAACTTAACTAACGAACTATCTAGATACATAACACTGGCAAGGAAGAAGCAGACGTCGGGCGGTCGATCCTGATTTTTTTAGTGTCGGTTTGTGTCGTGTCATGTACTATCATTTATGTATGTAGGTATTAATACGAGTTCCATTGTATACCAGTGATTTCACCACAGACTTCATTCCAGCAAAAACAGTTTCGGAGAGATAATTGAAGATTTTTCTATTTCCTCCTTCTTTTGTTGCAGTTTCAACATTTTATGTATTTCAATAGATAGATAATGATAACTGTTTGTACCATGTAGATACTCAGATGTACTCTATCGTCTTAACATTATCATGTAATCCCCAAACTGCTGTATTTTTTTCTTGAGTTGGTACAACATTATCATGCATGCATTGTTCATGAATCCATCCATTCATCTTCAATGAAGTCTTCATGCATCCATTAATCCATTAATCCATTCATTATTAACTATTCAGAATTGTGATTATATCATGATTGCCATTGTTATGATTATGAATCCATTACCATTACCCCCACAAGTCACTACACTTCTTCTGATTGAGTTAAAGGTTGAGTTAGCAGTGTTCTAACGAGTATGCTTAAAAAGAAAATGACCCCATCAAAAAGTGGTGCTGAAAAATATGAATGAAGCCAGTTTCAGATTAGCTAGTTGGAAAATGGTACTTGTATTAAGGCTCCAAATCCAAATGGGATGTACAATGTTTGTCAACAGCTGTCCTCTCTATACAACTTATCTTTGTAGATCATTTTCAGCTCTGGTCCTCCCATGCAGCTGTGAAAACTTGTACTATGTATGGTGAATTGAGAACATTTTCAATCAACTTGGCCAGAACTGATGCTGATGCATTCACGCGATCATAGAAGATTACTTTGTCTGGATTGCTCGCTGAAGGGTCAATTGCTCAAACCGTGAAGGATGGTGCAGGCAGGGCTGTTGGGGCAGTGACTGTACTTGAAAAATGCGCTGAACGTGCTCAAGTGAAATAAAACTCGATGTGCTAGTCGCCGCTCCAGTTCCATCAAAGGCAATGGGTATGAGGATGCATCTTCCAAGAGAAGCGGCTCGTGCCTTGAAGAACTGATGAGTGTCCACCAAGTTGTCTTTGGTGAGATCAAATCGAGTTCCATCCGCTAATCCATCAGTCTTTTCGAGGAAAATCTGCTGAACTGCCTTGTGCCAGGATTGAAATTGCCATGGAATGGATTTGTCTTCCATTCGGTTGCAAGGACGACAGGAGCAGCCATGTTCTTCAAGTCAATTTGATTAATGGGCCAGATGTTTGGACCATTGAAATTTGATTGCAATTGACGTTGCATTCAAATTCAAAACAATGATTCAGATCTCTTGATTCCCGCCAATTCATCCTGTCATAACAGAGTGATAATAATAATATAGAGAGGGTTGTGATAAATTATGTGAATCCTTGGGTTCAGCAAACCGGTTGCCTTAGCTATTGCTTTCTAATTAGACTAAAGCAAGTTAGAGAGACTCTTTTCAAAGAACAATGAGCTGATTATTTTAATAATGTAAGCTGAAGTGTATAGAATTCAAAAACAGTAGAATCACTGTTTTTAAACAGGTTCAAAACAGATTCTCACACATAGTAGTCTTGGCTTTTGCCCTTAATTGTAGTAAATTAAAATGAAAAAATTAATTTAGAGGGCTTCTTCTGTCCTCTACATTGTAAAGCAGTGTTTGTGATGATGGTATTGTATTCCATTAATTTTCATGAGAAGAATAACAGAGTGTTCAATGTTCAATGGAACTACAAGATATTTGGTTATTCCTTATCCCATTCAGTGAGCTAGTGATAATGAACATGAATGGAGGCAACTTGTTTTGTGTTTGATAAATTTACACATATGGCCCAAAATGGGGATATTGATGGCATACTAATATTAGCTGTATGTATATTTTTTCTTTTAGATCATTCTTGGCTCTGGTCCAATAAAGTTATGATGAACATTTTGGAGTATCTAACTTTTCTGCAGCCGATCCACAAGAAGAAGAAGAGAAGCTAATTTGTAGGCAGCTGCTCAACCACAATATGTCTCTTTCTTCAGAATATCTAAGCATCTGCAATGTGCTCACTGCCAATGCACAGTCCTCATAATAGTAGTTGAGACTGGTTGAGAATTGAGAATATTGTTGAATATAATGGGGTTTTAAAAACTAGAATTGGTTATTTAACATTATGCAGGATGCACTGGATATCAAGTGGTATTAATTGAGGCTGGGGTGTGCATCTGAAAGCGCTTGATGACCGATGATCATAATATATTACTGGCTTTGGACGGGTACATAACAATCAGAATTTATTACCGGGAGACATGACCTTCGGACAGATAAATATTACCTTCAGACAGATAAGTAGTACTGTCAAATACCAGTTATAATATTCCTATGGCATACAGGAAAATTAGTACTAGTATTATGTCACGTAATATTTTGTTATATTTTTGGAATTAGATTCTGCCAATAATAAAATAATATTAACTATACAGAATTGTAGGCCGGTACCACAAATTTGAATTCTGTCATCATCAGACTATTTTATATAATTACGTTTGATTTTTAAGTAATATTTATCTGTTGACTATTAATTAGGCAGTT
>JALLAR010001126.1:0-10812 GCA_036939335.1 Conticribra guillardii
CGATGGCGATAATATTTAGTCACGAGCAGATTTTTTTCAAACTTATCGCCAATTCTGAATCTTCCTGAGATGACTGAAGATTTCTGATTTTCCAGATTTTGTCACATCATTTTCGTATTAGGAGCTCTCTCTTGAGTAGAACTATCATAAAATAATGCATGATTATTTTTTGTCTACACTCTTTCATTACTACAAGTACCTCACATAACATTCAAATAATATAATATTCAACCTTCATTATTATAACAATGATTATTATCGCACAAAATTAAATTAATATTGTAAAATACATTAGTGGCACTTGTTGCTGTGTTTCGTAGTGGTTTGTCATGAACTATATTTTTCATGCACTCAATAATCGGAAAGAAAAATCCAATGTGGTGACAAAATACAATAAGCATCCCAAGAAATGTTGGTGACTTTGCACATGATTCCCTAAACTATAGCAAAGTATGCTGCTTTAAGTTGATTTGTGCGGAAACAACATAAACAAAGCACTTTTCCTCGAAAATGTGACAAATAAAATAAAATTGAATTTAAAATTCGATGTTTATCCCTGCTCTGCATAAACTTCTACTTAGTTCCAAAGATTCAGACAGAATTTGGACTGCAATATGCTTTACAACATTGTCGTGCTCTATGTGTTTTTTTGCTAGCTTGAACTCCAGACAAATCTCTGTCTTTTCCAGTGGCAGATCTAAGCGAATTATTCCTTCAGAACGATGGAACTCTCTTACTCGAGAAATTCTTGCAGAGGATGGAACATGACATGCATTATTGTTGCTTGATTTCTTTTCATAATATGATCTCTCCAAATGTTGCCTGACGTGCAGAATTTTGCTGCGATGCTCTTTCGGTGTTGAATCCAAAAACTCTGGCTTCAATATACCTTTTGTCTCGGTATTACTCTCAGATGCACTGCTGCCCTTTCTTTCTTTCCAATGAATGGGAGAGAACTGGCAACATTCTTGGGTATTCATCGCACAGATTCCAGCGAACGCAATATCTTTTAGTTTTGCTGAGATAGGTGCTTTTGTCTCCAAACCAATGCGCATATCAGGCAAAATACCATCTCCAAGCAATGTAAAGTGCACCCAACTTAATGGGCGTTCATGCACACCCTTGAGAACACTACCACTGGAAATGAGTGAGCTCCCAGCAAATTTGAATGTGTCTTCAAAATCTGCGATGACTTCATACCCCTTAGAAGCTAGCAACGATATCGAGTAATTCAATACATCAGATTGATCCTTCACAGCATTACCATACTTCATTAACTGAGTTTGCGAATATCCCGTGGAGTACAGTGCAGCTTTTACTTTCGAGGAGATTTCATCTGCATCTGCGTCAAATGTTGTTATGAAAGTGGATTTGACCCCAGGGCGAGGATTCCGTGTCAAAAGTTTCTTTTTCGGTTTACCATTTGGTAGTCCCATCCGAGAAAGCTTCAACACATCTTTGTGGTAAGTACTTTGGCTTTTATGGTGTTCAACAGGATCCTGCCTTTGCCAATTTTTTCGTTGTTTACCGGATTTTTGCATCCCCTTCAACAAATCATTCAAAGACATTGTTCTCTGTGTCTCTGGTAAACTTTGGTTTACGTTGATAACAACAAAGTGACCAAAAGAAACCCGAAGCCTTATTTCGTAACCAGAGTCCTCCATGAAAGCTCTAGGTACTTTTGATATTTGCTGCAACAAAATCTTCTCAATTGCATGCGCAATCGACAACTCGATTGCCGTGAGGTGTGTTCTAGCACAACCAACTGCAGTGGTCTCTGATTCCAAATGGGACGAGCGAACATCAGGATTCATCACACGACACATTGATACTTGGTTTAAACTCTGTTGGAATCTATGAAGAAAAGAGAGAGGGGCAATGTCCTTGAAGTACAGCTGAAGATCAAGATACCGCGCTCCCAAAACTCGAATGCCAGATGCTCCTTCCATCATGTAACGATGCGCCAGGGCGGATGTCTTAAATTGCCAGGAGGAAGTTTTATTGTTGTTCGCAATTTCATTTTTTAACAATGAAATGTTCCGCCGAGAACCCTGAGCACTCAATATTAACTGTCCCATTGGTCCCATTCTGTCGATCTCCACCTTGCAATTGAATTGGATTCCAAGTCGTGCAGCATGGAAGTCACACGCTCTATCAATTCTGAAACTAAGGCTTAAAGAAAGCTTTTGTACAAAGTGAACAATTTTTGAATCCCCTGCAGCAAAGTCCAATAGTGATGAGACATTTCCGGTTACAAGGAGATTATGTCGTGCAGGTTCGCAAAGCATAGCGATATTTCTTATGCTGGATATGGAGATGGTGTTGATGGGAGGTTCTTCCTGCAATAATGATTTTGCTGGCCATATGTACTCAATATCTGACTTACTTGTCCCGAGGTCTTGCACGTTCTCGAAAAAAGCTTAAAATCATTTTCAGAAATAGAAAGTAGATAAAGAGTTGACGTATGGTAAAAGTGAAAGTGAGCATGGCTTCACTCCTCTCAGTTTGGCATGAAAAAAGCATCACCAATAATAATTTACCTAGAACAAGCATCCCAACTTGTTTCGGTTCTGCCGTTCTGCAGAGCTTTGTTACATCTAAGCTATCCATGCACTGGAATGATTCTATTCTTGCCTTGCATCTTTCAGTGACATCAATAACTTCCTGATCCAACGCCAACATAATCAATGCATGAAACTCTCCAGTTGACATCAGGGGGCACTCATATTTTGACAAATCACGTAGAATACGTCCACTGGCGGGTTCAGATCTTGTCAAAGGATTTAATTTTGTGTGTCGTATGATGCGAGCTTCTCGGGCCCACTTTTGAAGCAGCAAAACTGTAGGGTACAAACTCGGTTCTTCGAGGAACATACATTGCATCCATCTACACTTTTTCACGCCTGAAAAGTTGCAACACAAATCAATGTTGATGTGATCCATATCAATATCAATTGGAGAGGGAAGCACACACCGCAAAATAGGGACTCTGGGAGAGAATAGTTCTTCTGAATCATCTATCAAGCCCTTAAGCCCTGGCATCACTACCATCTTCAGAAAGTAGCATTCCATTTCATGCAAAGAAAGCTTCTTTTTTTCAGCCTGTGAAAGGAACTTTGAGGTATCCTCGATATGCACGCACATATCCAAGTCGGAGTCTTGTGTGCATAATCCCTGCGATACTGAACCAAACGGAATCACTTTCAAATATGTGGGGTTCAATTTCACGCCGTCTACTTCGCGAGACAGGCATTGATTAATCTCCTTACAAACGGATAGTTTGGCTCGAGACCACTGCTGGATGAGTGGTGCAATCCTTTTAGAATAACCCACAATCGCAGTTCCTATTCGTTTGTTGCTTGTTGATGTGGGTCTTCTTTTGGATTTTTTGCATTGCAATTCATACTTTGACAAAATATCAACAACTGCTAAGGAAAAAGATCTTGCACGACAATCATTGTATGCAACATCATAAAATGCGCTTGCAACAACTGCCCTCTCTAGCAAACTATGCATCTTGGCATGTTTGCAAACATTCAGAAATCCTTCTCTTGCTTCGAGTAAATATGCATGGGCTCTTTCAGTGACAATTACTCTAGCTTTCCCATGGTCATGTATCATAGGATGCCAACATAATGCCCTCCCTAACATTGCTTCCGCGTCTGACTTGAGTCCAAATGTCACCATCAAACCCCTGATATTAGCTAGGTACCTCAAGTAGTGATGCCTCGCTGCCCTTGTGTATTTATCACGCCCAGGTAACATGTAAAATAAATTTATTGAGCAATCATTCACATTGTTCCCTTGTTTAAAATATGATGAGTTACTTGCGACTGGTGTGCAAGTAAATTCGAACGATGCAGCCCTCCGATAGAGTGACCCCAGCGGTTTCGTTGAAATATATTGCTTCTGGTGTTGGGAATTCATGAAGTCAGGATAACCAGCTTTCCGAACAAGTTCCACTGCAACACTGGGAACTATTGGAGGGACTCCAGTTTTGGGATAATCAACGGCGAATGACTGTGCTTTTGCAACTTCCATGGCCAGCGGGTCCCGTGCACCCTCATTTTGCTGATCTGAAACAGCCAAATGCATCATTGCAATCTTCCCCAACGAGTCGCTTGCAAAACATTTTGCCACAAAATCTGATAGTAGTTTGTTTGTGCAGCATCCACCAACCCCGAAATTGTATTCATTCTCTACAGTTCCTGACACATCGCGGTAAGGAAATGGTGAAAACTCGAATTGCTTGGGTGGAACCAGATCCTTATCCCAGCACACGTAGAACTTGTCGCCATCAAGATCACCACCAGAGCACTCCATGGGAATGTTGCGTGAGATATGCTCGCCGCAAGGAAAAATTACAACATTGCAAAAACTATGAAGTTCTGGACAATCAACTGCACAAACGAAACGCACATCGCCAGGGTGAAGGCAAGGATTGTGAAAAACCACCACATTCGTCTCCTCAAGAATGAAATCATCACGATCGCTACTTTCTGTGGTGCTTGCATTTGACAAAACCCTCACAAAAATCTCTCCTTCTTTCAAGACCCCCAACGGGTCTGCAATGCCAATTAGCTGACAGCCATGTGAAACTGGGATTCGGGTTTTGTTCACCAAATCTCGAACTAAAAAATTATATCGGGTTTGTAGCATGTCCATCCAGAGAGGATCATCTAGGGAAAGATGTCTAGAAACAAATTCATCATCATGTATGGTGGAAACAAGGGCGAGGTCTCCCCTGATTGTCTCACAGGCAGCATTGACATCACGGAAAAGACGCCCCTCCCTCTTTAAGGAGACGTCCAATCGTTTGTGCAAGTTTGTGGAAATCTCATCACGAATGCATTTAATCGATGTGATCAAGTTAATGATCTCACGATTTAGAAACATGGGTAAATGACGAGAATGATCAAGGACACAGAGCAATCCCCTGTCTGCAACGCCAGTTTGGCATTTAATCATTGAATAACGAACTGCCATTTTATAGCCATGTAACATAGAGAAATTGTCCTGGACAACAGTAACGACCCCTTTGACACCCCTCCATCGAATCTGCAATGCAGCGGGAACAAAACTGAGTTTCAAGTATGTACGTGACAGATTTTCTGCAAACGTGTATCCAATAAGCCCATTACCATCAGTCAGCAAAGATTCAGTATTGCTGCATAGAACATCAGGTATTGTGATTACATCCTTGCTATCCAGAATGCTCGTTGGAGTGTCAGCAGTGCAGAACAACGCCAAACACGAAAGGTATTTTGCAGGGGTTGAACAGGCCCTAAGACTTGCTTTACTAATAATTTGTTCACGAAGAATCTGTAGTCGTAACACAACATCAAGACTGGCGACACCATCATCACTCTTTTCACAACGCGATTCTAAACTAGGTAGACTATCAACATCAACAAAGAGAAGTCGCTGATCGCGAAGTTGGCTTGAGCTGCTTCCAAAGAAGACTGCTTTGCGTCCTGCGAAAACTAGAACGTTCTCTAATCTTTGCCTCACAATATGTAGGACCTCCATGCCACGCATGCGCTGATGTTGCTCGTCTCTAAAGACAACAGAGATAAATCTCTCTGAACCAAGTGCCCGGAAAAGTCGAGAACCCTTCACTGGCATTGGAGGCAAGTAAATCACCCTTGTAGGTGTCATGATCACTTGGTATAGCTTGAACCAGTTTGTTCCATCGCGACCAAGACTATTTTTTCTAGCAGAGGAATCAGAACCATACGGTACGAGAGATTTACGTGTGCTCACTTGCCTAGACTCAGTAGGTGACAGAGAAACGTTATTAAGCAAACCTGCCTCTTGCATGTTCTCATAACTGCACATGAATCTATGTATCACATTGCCCCAATACGGCACTCCTTCACAAAGATCTTGCAGAGCAAAAAGAATCGACGACACTTGTTGTGGAACCTGAAGAGAAATGTGATTGTTTGAAGATTCATCAGTAGATATCATCTCAGGTACAATTCTGATAGGGCCCCATGCGCAATTGATGGCAGATTTCACGAAATCCCATAGATACCGACGTGTCGTGTCTGTAAAGCAGCCAAGTCTCTGTGAAAACAGACACATCATCAACCAATTGACATCCCGAATAAAACCAACACTTTCAGCAGAAAACATTGGGAGAGCATTATGATGTCCGTCTACAAACATGATCCTTGATTTTACTGGTGTTGACAAAAACGCTTGTTCGCTTGGAAGATATCCAGTCAATGTCTGAAAGGACTTCACCAGATCAGTTTGGTCTACAATTTTGACCACGGTAAGAAAAATTGGCGTAGCAAGATGATTGCATTCTAAACTCCTTAGATTGTTGACCATGCAATTCCCTTGTGCAGTGACATCGTCTGCTTCATTGAAAACGATGCATAACACGTTATTCGTAGAGAATTGTTGGATACGATGAGAATTGTGAATTGCGTTTTCTTCTGTTAAGCGTTCAGATACTTTGCCAGTGGTAATAAGAAACGACGGAGCACTGTCCAAGGGTATAAAGAGGCGATGCTCTGTTGTTCCAGTCTCCTCACTTTTCACAGAATCCATCAATGCAAAGCACGACATTATCGATTGAGGCACATAAAGCTCTTCTTGTCTGGTGTTATTGCCACCTGCAAAGGTAATCATAATGCCATCTTTTTTCAAAAAACGCACAGAAGCTAGCTCGTCCCTTAGTATTTTATCCCTCTCTGCAAAGATGTTCTTCGCATTCCAGCGCCCAATACTACAGCGAGCTATCCGTGACGAGTCAAAATGAACATTGCCGTCTCGTCTCATAATCCCAGGCTGAGTTATATTGTCACTATTTCGATAATCCCCATCCTCTAACTTGTTATTGATCCAACAAACTAAATGTTCATCACTGAAAAGATGAAAACTCCATTGGTTGCAGAAGTCATTAAAAGCGTCGAGAAGCACCGCACGATCAGCCCCGCGTGATAAGGAGGTTTCGCCAAATGCATCAAATAATGCGAAACTTGCCATGAACCCTTTGCAAGATCCTCTGTCGAAAATCCTTGACATGGATTCAGGGCATGCCAACTCAGTAACTTGAGATAGAATGATTGTGTCGTCAAGATCATAGCGAAGTAGCATCTTGCTTATTTCTTGTTCCAAATCTTCTTGGTCAATATTGATACTAACTGGAGAGGAGGAGTAATCGGAATTGATATGAGTGCCAGATTTTGCGATTTTGTCAATGTCGGTCGCACTCCTCTTGCCAAATGCATCAAACACAACCCACAGCTGAAACACGAGTTCAGATCCAATTTCTTTGTCAGATTTTTTGAGAGCAGTAGTAGTTAGTGTTTGGTGATTGTTGGGCAGACCAATGTTGCTACATTGGTTGTCAAGCATAGTATGCATTCTCAACGCCGACTCGGAAGGAAGCCCGCATGCCTTTCCTGCATTTTGCACCATGATCCTCATAACAACCTCTTGCTCGCGAATAAAATCTAAACGTTCTTTTTCTGCTTTGCTCGCGATAACAATCATTTTACTATTTTTTTTTCTCGCCCTGCCACGGCTCTGGATGAAGCTAACAAGACTTCTCGAACCTTGCAACTGTACCACTAAATCACAAATAGGTACATCAAGACCCTCCTCGAGGACTGATGTCGCGATCAAGAGGCGAGACAACCCGCTTCGAAAATTGTTGATAGCGTCTTCCTGTTCGCCGAACCAAGACATCCCATCAGATCCACTGTGGCCCACGACCATCTTCGGGTTTAGAGCTTTGCTTAAAACCTCATCCTCGCGCAAAAACTTTGTGAGGTATCTTGCTACCTCACGTGTGTTCACGAGGACCAGCGTTCTGCTTGTGTCATGGCTGTCACTCGACAAGAGATGCTTGCGTAATGCTGCCAAGCGAGGTGACAACACGAGATTAGTCTCGGAATATGATTGTAACATTTCATTACAATATTTCTCAAAGGATAAAAGTGCCTCGTCGATAAAAAAGCTGCCGACTGGTTCGCAATTGACCTGATCTTTCTCACTCCTATTGCCAACTAAATTGAATGCACTGATACCCGAAACAATACCCAGTTCCACTTCCTCCCTTAACATGTTAAGCGCAAAAAATACTCCCATGATTTCAGATGCCTCGAGGGCCCCCAAAAGTTTAATTGCCGACCTCACACAATTTTTCGTTTTTGTAATAGAAGCCAACTGCAATTCTTCAACTGAGTCTTCAAAAAAATAGCTGATGCTGCGTATCTGACCGCGGAGACGGCCAATCGATGCTGGATTTAGAATTTGATCAAGGTCATCTTCACTGACAAATAATCCAATCTTGTCTCTCCATGGAAGAGAAATTAGAAGTTCTTTTTCAGTGGTTTCGCTTTCTCCGGAAGACACCAAGTACTCCTCTTTGCCAAGGCTTCCTTTTTTGAGGATGGCACTTTGATTTAAAGCATGCAATATTTTCTTGAGCTCTTCCAGCGCCCTGATAGAAAATTGGCGTTGTTGCGAACTTCGTTGGACCACTTCCCATTCCACTTTTGTGGGATTTGCTGGGACGGCTGGATAAAGAATTCCCGCATTGCCAAACATAGTGCATAGACGAGCTAGCTTTGAGTTCCCCACAAGTGAGCTCTTTGCCTCTATTGGGCTTGCTGTTAAACCGAGCAGCCTAGGTCCAGTAGAAGAAAGCAGCCCTGCGCCTTCAACTTCTCGCAGAACTTTCACATAATTATGCTCTCCCAATGTATGGTGACATTCATCGAAGACAATACTGCTAAAAAGCCTCAAATCCAACTGCTCTCTTTCCAACATGCCCACCAAGCAACCGGCCGTCACCACTAGTACATCAAATTTGCTCTGATTAAGTTGACGCAGTGTTTTGAGCTTTTTGTTCTCTCCGCATATCTTGCATACACGAAGGCCCGTTTCCCGTTCAAGATAACAACCCTGCTGAAAAACTAGAGGAACACGGTCCACAATAAACATCACCATGTGTTCTGGGTTCAATATTTTCATCTTTTTCGTCACCAAAGCCGCTACTAATGTCTTCCCTGTACCAGTTGGCATCACTACAATCATATTTTTTAGCAGGGATTCACAATAGGCATGCAATTGATAATCACGAGGATTTGAATGGGTAATGCAGCAAACTTTGGATGCTGGTTTTCCCGCTGAAGTTCCGTCAGATGAACAAGCGGTAGTATCCTTGTCATTGTTTGAACTTTCAAATGATTGCACAGAATACCACCCAAAATAATGTTGCATTTCCTCCAACAACGCTTTGTTTGAATCCAATGTAACATTAGAAGTAAGCCAAGATGCCTTGAATTTTGGGAGTACTAGTGAACTTTCAGGGACCAATGGGGTGTAGAACTTGTCGATTTCGGGGGCACCTGCACCGGAAGCCAGTCGAAAGAAATTATCGTCGTTCCTCCTCTCAAGTGCAGTCCACTCCGCCTGTGTTTCGAACGTGTCACAAAACTTGGGTGCCTTCTTGCCCTGACTTTTCTTTATTGGTGGAACCCCACAGAGAGATATCATGTCACGCACAAACGTCACAATGCTTTCGTTGTGGTTGGAATCTGGCCCCCAAGGACCAACCACTCCAACAAATGCACGACACTTGCTGCAATAAACATCTTCTGATTTTGCAAATGCTCTTTTTGTCTTTTTCAATTCATGCTCGCAACCATACTTCTTCGAAACATGCACAAATTGAAGTTCACGTATCTTCCTAACAAAAATTTCACGCTCCGGCTTGACTGCAATATGAACATTCCCCTTCCCTTTGCAGTAGAACATAATTTCATTGTCCGCGTTTTCCAACAGGCAAATATTGCATGAACCACACTTCAGCAGAGAAGTCATATTCCCTTTGGCCTCTTTTTTGGGCGGAAGATTTTCTATTCAAATATGAATTGGATGCGCAAGAGAGATATTAGTCGACAAGATGATAAAACCCTCTGCATGGAGCATTATGAATTGTTGTGAAAATAAAAACATGCATCATAAGTTGTACCCATATGGACTAACCTGATCGTGAGGACACCGCGGTGGTAAGAAAAAGTAGCAATTTTTGTAAAAGAAATTTCACAAGATAAATGATACACCAAAGAGCCACGTAAAAGTAAGCAGCGGCCAATGCTACAATGCCTTGCAACATGAAGCACACCCACCAGAGAAAGGTGAGTTGGGAAATAATTCGGATTCCAAAAATCAAGATGCAATTTGGTTTAGTTTTTAGTGTGATAAAGTTGTGTGTCCGGCAATTATTCCAATGCTGCAACAACAAAAAAAATCACAACAGAATATTATGCACAACATCATGCATGATAGCATACCTTGTGCATGGCCACGATACTGAAAATTTCACATCCAGTATGTTAAGTAGACACGCGGGACCAAAAAACGCATGGTGCATTTTTTATGCTTTGTCTTGTCTTCGTCAATTGAAGAAAACTGTTCCGCAAACTAGATCATGCGGGAAGAATTGAATCTTTGATTGCATTGCTCAACTAGCTTTGCACATGCAAATAATTGAATTGTTGGTTTTGTCGACAGTTGTCCGGAGACGTGTCGTCCATGCCCAAAACACAAAACAAATAATAAAAAATGATCGCCTGGGCAACGTGCGGGGCACAATAATTAATAATGGTTCATAATATTATCATCATATCAAGAGATCCAACGTCAATCACGGGGAATGCACAGCTACTAGTAGCCTTGCTTTTCAGCTTTCAGCTCTTTGTGTAGATAGTACATGATGTGAGATGTGAGATTAGTGTTCAGAAGATTCATTTTCCGGATTTTTATCGTCTGGAACTTACGGGAAGT
>JALLAR010001127.1:0-10813 GCA_036939335.1 Conticribra guillardii
AGATTCTTAGATTATGAGGAGTTGGTCACTAGTCAGCTAGTCTGACTCGTGACTGACTCCATCTATTCTACGTAAATTATTGTACTATTCCTATCTGAAAAACTCTGACGAATATTTTTCGTACCTCGAATTTCGCCGTCTGTCCATGGTTATTGGTCGATTTGGTCTGCCCATGCCTTATGTGTTGTTGTTGTGTGCTCTGTGTTCGGAAAGAAGCTCGAAGAAGAATTCCCGCGGGGACAGACAGACACATTTGGCTTACGTAGCTAAATACCAATACCGTGCGTAGGAATTGATTCGCCAAACCTTCTCAGATTTGACGGACGCGGTGGCCCGTCATTTTTGTTTTGAATCGTAGATTTCGACAGAAAAAAGCGAGCGACCGCCACGCAACCTTCTACTTCCTTGTCCGCCGGCGCCGACCCCCGACGCCACCTAGTAGAGATATCTAATTAATTTGTAGATAGTGCCACATTCCTTTTCATTTGCAATTTTTTAATAAAGTAGAACATCACCATGTCCGTTGTAGGGCTTGACTTCGGCGCTGTGCACAGCGTTATCGCTGCTGCAGGAAGAGGTGGTGTGGATGTGATTCTCAATGGTAACTCTCAGCGACTCAACCCGTAAGTGCTTTGATATGCGCGTTGAAAAAATGACGAGGCCAGTTCATTAATAATTGCGTTGACACGCTCACCTCACCATCCCTCCGTTCTCTTCGCCCTCGCTCTGCTCTTCGTTCATGACTTAATAACCATTCAACAGCAACATGGTCGGCTTCGACCAATCCCGCTCCATGGGCGAAGCCGCCTCCTCCACCGCCCTCTCCAACTACAAAAACACCATCACCTACATGAAACGCCTCATTGGCCTCTCCTTCTCCGACCCCCGCGCCCAGCAAGAAATGAAGCGCGTCACCTTCAAATGCGTCCCCGTCCCACACACGACCGGCGGCCCCGACGGCATTGGCGTCCAGGTAAATCTCGCTGGAGAGCAAAAGGTCCTTCCCATTGAAGCCGTAGCAGGAATGATGGTGAAGCACATGGGAATGGTGGCGGCTCAAAAGGCGGCGGGCGAGAGTAATTGCGATCCTTCCGAGTGTTTTCCCCGCGATTGGGTGGTGGCTGTTCCGGGGTACTATTCGGATGCGCAGCGTAGGGCGTTTTTGGCAGGGTGTGAAATGGCGGGTGTCAAGGGGGTGCAGAGGTTGATGAACGAGACGACTGCGACTGCCTTAGCGTATGGGATCTTTAAGGATATCAGAAAGGAATTCAGCAAGGAAAAGCCGACTCATGTCTTGTTTTTGGACATTGGGGCTACAACGTATTCTGTGTCCATTGTGGACTTTCAGCCGGGAAAGCTCACGGTCAAGTCGTCGCAGTATGACGTCAATCTTGGTGGACGTGACCTTGATCTAATCATTGCTAATTGGATCGCTGCCAAAATCGAGGAAAAGTACAAGGGAAAGCTCAGTGGAAAGCCCATGGATAATCCCAAAGTCATGCTGAAACTTCTCGTGGCTGCTGAAAAGGCGAAAAAGACCCTCAGCCCTGCTGGTGTGAAGGAGGCGAGAATTAATCTTGAATGTATCATGGATGATTTTGATTTCAGCGCATCCCTTCTGGCTGATGAGTACAAGACCATGTGTCAACCGTTTTTGGATAGGTTGGCTGGACCAGTCAATCGGGCATTGAAGGAGGCCGGATTGGATGCGTCAGATTTGACAAGTGTTGAGATTGTTGGAGGTTGCACTCGTGTAGGCAGTGTGAAGGTTGCTTTGGCTGAGATCCTTGGTTTGGATAAGAATGCTGTGAATAATGGTCTATCTACAACCATGAATGCTGATGAGGCTGTTGCCCGTGGATGTGCCCTTCAGAGTGCGATTCTTTCCCCTCGGTTCAAGGTTTTGCCTTACGAGGTGATTGAGTTTCAGCCCTTTCCGATCAAAATTGAGTGGGATGGCTCAAATGAGGCTGGTATGGAAGTGGATGAGTCGTCTGACCCCACCCCAACTAACTCTGTGGTCATGTTTGAACGCGGATGCAACTTTCCCATTGTTAGGAGAGTCACCCTTCGGAGATCTGGGAAATTTACTGTCGATGCCTTGTATGATGACAGTGCTGTGGATTTCGAATACCCCGAAGGTGTAAGTAAGAGCATTGCAACCTTTCACATTAATGCCCCCGTGGACACTGATTGCAAGATCAGAGTTAATGTGAAGCAGGATGTTCATGGCTCTTTGACACTAAGTTCTGCACAGATGGTGGAGGATATTATCGAGGAGGAACCTGCAGCCGAGGAGGGAGCTGAAGCCAAGCCAGCGGAGGAAACAGATGAGAAGAAGAAGCCCAAGTTGAAAAAGACCAATCTTGAGTTCTCGATTGTTCGACCACTTGACTGGACTGAGGCAGAATTGCAAAGAGAAATTGAAGTTGAGGTGGCGATGTCAAATGCTGACCGCATTGTCAGAGAAACCGCTGATGCCCGAAATGAACTTGAATCCTACATCTATGATATGCGTGATAAGATCGTCTCAGATTCTCAATTGGCGTCCTTCTGCACAGAAGATGAGAAGTCAGCATTCTCTGCTGCCCTAGAAAAGATGGAAAACTGGTTGTACGAGGATGGATTCGATGTCACTAAGTCTGTGTACGTCAAGCAGTTGGGTGATTTGAAGAAGATGGGCAACCCTATCGAAAACCGTCAGTATGAGGCAAGAACCCGCCCTAACGCCATGACCATGTTGCAAAAGACTCTTGAAAAGTACACATCTTGGCTCAACAACTCCGCTGGGGATGAAAAATATGCGCACATCACAGATGAAGAACGAAACTCCTGCACAGATAAGTGTGACAAGACATCTGCCTGGATGTATGATATGTTGGACAAACAGGGTGGACTTGCTGCCAATGTTAACCCAATTGTTACAGTTGAGCAGATTTATGCCAAGAATAAAGAAGTCAATGATTGTGTGAGCCCCATCATGCACAAACCTAAGCCAAAACCCAAGGCTGAGGAAAAGAAACAAGAGGATGCCAATGATGGCAAGAAGGATGAGGAAGCGAAAAAGGAGGAGAAGGACCCTGAGCCCATGGATACCACTGAGCCCATGGCGGAATAATTTCTCAAATGATGTATTACCTGAATGATTGCATATCTTTGTTCTAATGATCTTGGGTGTTCTCATTCAGTTGTTTCTTTGTGAACACATGCTGTTTGCATCTAATGGTCTAGAACCAAAAATCAAATATCCAGTGACTTCAAGTCTAATAAGTAATTTTTGCTACTACAGTTTTACCCCATTAAGTTAGTCAAAAATCTTGCCTCGTTGCTTTTTGTTCGTCCCACTGTTTATGAAAATGCTGGCAATATCATAGTAGACAATAACATGCCAGAAGCATCAATCTTTGATGAAGAGTTATGGAGTTGCAATAAATATTTCGGAAGTATTCAACAAAATTGCAAACCAGGCAGTACAATACTGTTCACACCACAAACTATTCTAAGAATGGTGCGACACTATTATCATCGTTGTGTGTTGGTTACATCGTGAGTCGATACAACCAAATAACGCTCCTGATTCACTGTCGCCGTTCGAGATCCAATTGTCGCAGTTGCTATAAATCCATCATCAGCAAGAAAAACAGACGACTCAACCTCTTCAAGTATTGGAAAATGTTCTACTGCATACTGTTTCAACAGTGCAATATTGTCAGTATACTTTCCATCCTTTTCATGGTACCCTTTCAATGCATAATAAAGAGCCATGGCTGCACATCGACATGGCCACTCCTCATAGTATAACATTTTCACGCCATCGCCTAGCTCCTCCTCCTCCAATGGGACCTTGGACGAAAACTGGACGATTCCCCAACGTTCGGGTAAATGCATCTTGACTTGACCCTGTTTTGACCACACCCAATTATCTTCCGCAGCAGCACCAGGCGTCGCACACGATTGACAGCATTTCGTCTTTTCGTATTTCCCATTGGCATTTATTTTGACACCCCACTGAACACGGGAAAAATTAACTCTCCAAAAGATTCCATCGGATGGCTTTTGCGCAAGAGGGTTATTTTCCATTAGCTTGGATATGGGAAGAGCTATTTCGGCAGTCCAATGGGTGTTTGGGATGTTGGGTTGATTGACTGCATTGTTGGGATATACTGCCACTGCAGATTGAAGAAGTGGTTCCATATCGAAACCTTTGAAGTATGATACGATGCATTTCAAGTGGAAAATGATGAACGTTAGAGTTAGAGACCAACTGGATCACCCTCATAAAATAATATACAATATTGATTCATGAATTGCGATTTGGACTCACCACTTGGATCAATGCGCTTGCTGTCTTCCCCACCATTGTCGTCATACGGTTTATTGAGACGCAAACTCCAAGTTGTACCAAGAGCATTAATCTCAAACTGGATAGTACCAAAGGAGTTACATGCATTATTCATGTTAAAGCCATTAATGGTATCAATACGCGAATTCAAATTCAAGAACACAATTGTCAAAAACAGACTTCAACATACCTCCTTATAATTATGATTTGAACCATCACTGTCTACAAATACTTCGAACTATTGCAACAGTTACGAAAAAAGGAAAGAATAAATATAAATGGTGTAAAGGGTTTAGTGTAGTATCTACCTCCATCATCATCATCATCATCACAACATTACCCAAGCACAACATGCGATTGAAACAAGAAAGTGACAAGAGGAAGAACAAACACAAAAACTTTAAAAAAAGTGCTCACATCATTGTCATGAAAAATAATAGAATTATGTTCCGTGAGAGTTCCCCAAACGTCAGTCTCGTCCTTTTTTATGATAGAGAAGAAAAAATGAAGTACACGATAAAAAAATACAAAATGTTGTTGGTTTCACTTTTTTCTGATTGCATCCAATTCTTCTCTAGTGTTTTTTATATTTTGGCGCAAGCTTACCATCATGGCACCTATCATGCATATTGTATGTTGTATGTTGTGAGCATGTTTGACCAAAAAAACAAAGAATCAAATTTAATAATGCGAGAGAATGAGTAATGCGAGAGAACGACGCGTCAGTCATGAACAAGCAGTAGTAATAAATATTATTTCATACATCATTGCACTCTCACGCATTACAAATCTTATATATCTTTTTCTAAATCAAACACCCACACCCACCACCCACCTTCACATACAAAATAAACACACACACACACACACACACACACATAATAAACTAAACTCACCAACATAGAGAAAATCATCATCCCACCGCATCTTGACTCTGGTACGAAACTCCGGTGTAATTTCCGTAGCAATATCTACAAAGTCTAAAGTCCACGGAACACTTGTCCAGAATGGTTTGTTTAAATTTCCATCAATGGTGATTGCGGGTCTGGGGTTGGAGTTGTTGGAATTGTCAGAGAAAGAGCCAGTGGCAGTGTTTGTAGCAACGGTGTTTGTAGTGGTGGCATCGTCGTCGCTAATAGTGTTACTACTGGTAGTAGTGACTGGGGGCGCACGATGAGCTATATATTGACGTGGATAAATGGCATCGTATTGTGGTATTACCAGTGGAGGGGTTGATGTTGTTGTTGGGATGTTGTTGTGGTGGTTGATGTTGACGGGCATCATCTTTAGTACTTGTATTATTATGCCGAGAGCAGGGAGGAGATGATGTTGTGAGCTGTTGTGAGTTGTGAGTGTTTTGGTTGTGGAGAAGGTGTGAAGTGTGAAGGCGGCGAGAAAATAGAAAAAAATAAAATTTTCGACTGCGGGAAGGATTTTGAGTTCCGGGCACTATCTACCAATAGAGGTAGGAGTAGTATTTACTATTAGTACAATTAATTCCTGGTATCTGGTACCTATATATCTTGAAGTTTTTAAGCAGTGGATAAAATCAAGAATCCAGCCCGCCCGCCTCAACGCCCGCGACTTAAAACGACAGTTAAATAACAACGACGACGCCTGCCTCAAACGACCAACGATCGCAAGCAGTCACACAACATTCTCACAATCCGAGGACCATGACATACATCCATCTTTCGCCACACTGAAATAAACGACACCAGAACAACCTGTAAAAAAATTTAGAAACTAATACTACTGATAATAATGAATCAATAACAAGATTACTACCAACCACCACCAACAGCAACAGGAGACCATTCCATCCATTCCCAGAAATAAAAAAATGACAACATCCAACGACGCATGGTCATGCGACGCGACGACGTCTTCCAGTCCAGCCAGACCCGTCGTTGCCGCTGCACCAACTGCACTGATCCCCCCCGGCGCCAGCAACAGTAGCATCAACAACAGTAGCAGTAGCACAGCTGTCATTGCCGAAACGACCGCAATGAATAGCAGCAGCAGCAGCAACAGTAATACGGCCGAGGAAATTATGCAAGAATGCGCCACAGCAGCTCAACAACAACAACAACCACCTGGCAAATTAGAGCAAGAAATGGAATTGAATAATAATAAAACTACAAACAAGTCGCAACACGAGGAGGAGGAGGAGGAGGATGATGATTCAACAATAAAAACAATAATACCAAGTAGTACTATTTTGGATGAGAATGTCCATGATGCCATTGTTGTTGGTGCACATGCAAATCATAATCGGGATAATAATGCTACTGCAGCAGCAGCTATTAATCATTCTCCTGCTCCTCAGGATAGAAAGCAACCGGAGCAACATTTTCGCATCGACGATGACGATGACGGTGGTGATGAGTTGGGTGAAGTTGCCATTTCCAGTGCAGGTGGTGGTGCCAGCAAAGATGCGGCTACCATCGAAACATACCATGCAAAACAAACAATGGCGTCGGGGGTGGCTGTCTCGGCTGACGAGGGAGGACAAGAAGCCCAGAGTGTCTCTGACAATCCTACCAACAACAACAACAATACCAATAACAGCAGCAACAACAACAACAACAACAACAGCAACAGCAACAGCAATGGACAACAACCAACACAACCATTAAATAATACCAATAATAATAGCAATACCACATCGCCGCAAAGAAAGCCACTGCCGCAGGATGAACGCTCATCCATCAAATTGCCACCGAGGCTCACAACTCCATCAAATACGCGGAAGAAACCACAATCCTCCAACTCGAACTCCAACTCGAACTCTATTTCAACCAAGAAGCAATCATCACTTCCAACAACAGCAACAACAACACCAACCACAGCCACATCCGCATCAAAAACAACAAACATCGCATCATCTCGCAGATCATACCCCAAACAAGAAGAAACAAATAACAACAACAACACCAACAACAATAGCAATAACGATTCCTCTCTCTTTGGACCCTTTGTCGATCCAGTAGTCAATGCCGAATGGAACCCCTTTGGTGCCGGAAGGAATAATATCCACTCGGGAGACATGATGCTGCAAGTCGATGATGATGCTCACTATCATGATTCCACCACTGTTAGTATTGCCAATATCAATGGCGATTCAGGTATAGGCATACTGGACCAAGATGAAGCCTCCCAACAACAACAACAACAACAACAAAATAATCCAAACCAACAACAACAACAACAACAACACAACGAAGCCGAACTCGACGGACTCCGCCGCATCTTCGACTCCGAATACGAACGCGCCCTCATCGACCAAGAAATAGCCTGGAAGGCACGCTACACCGCCACCCGCTACTCCTTCCTCCTATCCTCCCTCCTCATGATCACCTACCTCTGGCTCGGATGCATGTTCTACCGCTCCGAGGCCAATTGGTCCGTTCCCGACGCTCTCCTATTTACGGTCTATACGGTCACGACGGTGGGGTATGGGGGTCCGAGGCCTCTGCCGAATACGGCGGCGTTTCATGCGTTTACGAGCGTGTATGTGCTGGTGGGAATTAGTGGGGTGACGGTGTTGGGTGCGCATACGTATCAGTTGGTCATGTTGGAGGCGACGAGGATGAGGTCGAGTCCGTTGCAGGGGAGGAAACAGAGGAGGGGTGGTGGTAACAACAACATCAACAATAATAATGGTAATGGTAATGGAAACAACAACAACAACAACAACAACAATAATAATGACAATGATTATAATAATAATGGACAGGAGGGCCTCGGACAATTGGAGGATGGGTTTGGTCAAGAAGAAGGAGAAGATGATAGCGGCATGGCGAGGCGTCGAAAACAATTCATGAATGAATTGGAGGATCTTGTGCGAGAGCAACCCTTTTTGGATGTGGCATTGGATTATTCCATTGATAGGGTCAAGGAATTTCGAGCATACCTTCGGGCGACAAAATCGGGGAGGGCGCTCGGCGTGGCATTGCCATTTATGGGTATGATTGCATTAGGAGCGGTGGTGGTTGGTCCGATTGAAGGATGGACTCCCATGGAATCTATATATTGGAGCATTGTGACTTTGACCACTGTTGGGTACGGAGACCTTGTTCCGACGAAAAACTCCTCCGTGTGGTTTTGCACCTTGTTCTTCATCCCCTCTTCTTTATTCTTCTTGTCTTTTTTCTTGGCACATGTGGCCAAGTCATACATTCAACTTCATGCCACCCACGTGACTCGATTGGAGAGACGAATGAGGCAAAAAATGGAACGGCGTCGTGCTTCGGCGGAAAGGGTGGAACGAGCAAAACGCAATGCGAATGCGGTAGCTGATAGCAATACGTCATCGGGTTATTCGCCAGAACGTCCACAAACTCCAACATCGCCTACTGGCTCAACCAAGGTGGAAGAAATGGAGAGCGGTTTTACTACACTTAGTTACACGGAAGACGAGGATGACATTGCCACTGGCGGAAGAAATAGTGGTAGTGGAATTGATTCGGCACAGCTATTTGGGGATTTAGAATCTGCTCATAGCAATAATGCATCCAATTCGCTTTCATCGGGGACATCACCCGGATTGCGATATCGAGACAATGTCATCAGAAACAAATTAACAGCTCCGGACAAAAATGGACGACGCGCCGTCAGCTTTGCAGAGGCGTTGCAATCGCTGAACCGTCCTTCGCTGTCCCAACATTCCGGAGAGAGTGCTCATAGTGCTACAGACAATGCTGCAGGCACAGTGCCCGAAAACAATAAAGGCAACTATAGCAAACCATCGCTAGACGTCCGCATGCGTGTTCAAGAACGACTCGCTCGAATAATTGCGGAAGAAGTGGCAGGATTCCAAACCGGAGTTGCAATTAAAGGATCCACCGTGAGCCTGACGATTGGTGCTCTTCGCGATACCGCCGAAAAGTGGAAAATACCTCCGCAGGCATGGAAGGCGTTTCGGGCGGTGGCATTCCGGTCTTTGCTTTTTGTAGGGGAGCGTGATTTAATATCGGATGGAGGCGATGCACTTTTGCGACTGAATGCCATTGAGTTTCACGGCATTTTTTCACCCATGCTGGCGGCTATGGGTGATGGAAGTTCCATGGAAGGATGGTTGGCGTCAACGGATATTCTTGCGGATGTTGAGCTGAGGAGGGAGTCAAATGAGGGAAGAAGAGGGAGTGCAACGAGGGGTAGAGCTGTCTATGGTGGGACATTTACCTAAACTTTACTAAGTTTTTTCGTCTGACACAGATTGCAACAATGCTATATCAATAATTCGTATCAGTTGAGTATTAATCAAACATTAATCTATGTGAGATAGTATCATGTCACCTCTTTAACTTTAGGCATCACAGTTTTTAAAGGTAAACTATTTCAGCAAAACCACAATAATGTGTAAACGACTTTAGCAGCAACATAACATTTATATGAAAAAAGAAATCGTTACGCCAACTTGGCACAGCAACAATAGTTTCGATTAAACATGCCCATACATTCCCATGCATCCGAATCATCCCCTGATGAGCCGAATGCTAAAAATGCCATTGACCAATGTCTGAACCCCAAGAATTATTTTCGACCAAAAAGGCCATCAATAAACATGCATCTCCCAGNCCATTGACCAATGTCTGAACCCCAAGAATTATTTTCGACCAAAAAGGCCATCAATAAACATGCATCTCCCAGCGCGGCGATTCCAAGTACAACAATCAAAATTGTTACATGCCATTCTGCGGCGAACAGACACACACGTGTCCTTGTTGCAAGTAGAATCCGTTGGCTCTCTGGTTTGTTGGACAATGGGTGGTTTAGTAGGGCTTGGCGTCGTGGGGGCCTTGGAAGGCTGAGGAGTAGTAGGTGCAGTAGGTGTTGTTGGTCCAGATCCGCCTCCATCGGAATCATCGCACTCCTCCCCATCCAGAAAAATGGTAGATCCTTCCCGAGCGCTAGGCTGCCCAACAAGGGCCCGACACGCAGCGCCGTCAGGGTCAATGCAGCAACTCAAGTCCACCCCAATGGTGTATATGGTAGGTGGTATGTCCTGTTCGCATTCAGTCCCAATGACCTTATCAACACCAGATCCACCGCAAACCAAATTTCCCGCATACTGAGTGAATTTGAATTTGCCATCCTCGCAACGCATGTTTTTGGCTGAGTTCGTGTGAAGCCTTCCGTCGGTGCCAGTGCCTTCCCATGCATGGCAAGCATCGGTGCCGTAGTCGACAGGCCAGTAGTGATTGGTTCCACCTCCACAAGTTGCGTCACGACCGCCTTGTGCTTTGATGAGGCGAGCGTTAGGGCACTTTACAGCGTTCGCATTTTTACATAGCAGAGATGCTAGCAAGATTGCTGCATTGAAAGGAGAAATTTGCTTGAACATCATGTTGCAGTTTTGTCAAGTTTTTCGCGTGTTGGTTGAATGTGTGATGCAGTTTTGGTTTCAGCTGAATTGAAATTATGGGAACTTGAAGTGGTACTATTGATGCCGAACGACTTTTTGCA
>JALLAR010001128.1:0-10808 GCA_036939335.1 Conticribra guillardii
ACAATGTAGCTGCATGGGGGCAACATTAGAAAATGCAGCTACATTCTTGGTTTCCTTGTTTTCGGAACTGGCCCCTTCAATAACCAGTTTCACGCATCAAAAAATAAGCCATAAACCATGGCAACAAGCCATTCTCAATGCAAAAGTGGCAGTAACTCATCATACAGGCACTCCTTAACAGCCTGCCCACTTCCCCCCTCCTTCTTAACACCCTAGGGACGCGGGTCGGCTTGCCACTTTGTTGTCGGTCAGTTGGTCCATCGGCCGGCCGCTTCTTTGTATTGGGTGTTGTCGTCAATCTTTGGCCTCACCGTACCCTTGCCATCATGCTCCGGCTCCACCACCTCCGTTCCATCCAGCTGATTGTCACTGTGGCACCCACCAATGCCACACCATCTCATGACGATATCAGTGATGCTCCTCCTCCCATACCATACAATACACAATCCCCAGACACTTCAAAGGGCATCTCAAGTGTATCTCTGGTTGATTATCAAGTGGCAAGGTTGAGTATCACAATCGCAGCTGAAAATTCACCATCCGTGAAACAACAATAACTCCGACAGCACCAACAATAGTGTTTGGTTTCTCCTTGTCCTGTATCATCAACAGCCACAATTTTTGATGGTGCCTATGGTGTTCCTGTTTGTAAATTGTAAATCCCACAGTCCAGAATGCTGTTCCAACAACCTCCTTATTGGCAGAGGAACTGTGACCTGTGACTGGTGGCATCGAACCAACTGGGCAAGCATTATCAGCAACCTTCACTTGTTATTATCATAATACTATGTTCTTTTTCATCAATTGTCACTGCAAAAAAAGGTTGGTACATGGTTGGTAAGTTTGTTGAGACACAAGATATACTGGCTTTGTACCGGCTTTTTGTGATTTTGACAAACTCCGTCCGATCAAATTTGAAAAACACACTGGCCGTGTGCCAGCTTTTGCCCTGTACCTGGAAATATGCTTTCAATTTTGTCAGTTTTGAATTGTTTCCATCTATGCATATCTTGGTAACTTAATGTTGAACATAATCAGAGATACTGGACAGAATTCTTGAGTGAAGGCGTAATTCAATAATTGGTAGCTAATCAAATATTAAACTCAATTCGAGTTCACGTCGGTGTAAAAATAGTTTTATAATTACAAGCATGGGACAGTGCCAAAATTGTAATTGAAGGCATCGGTCGTCTGCAGTCGTCCGCAGTCATCAGCAGAAGCATGATGGTCAACCGGGAGGTTTAAAAAAAGGTGTGGCAGACAGACAAAATCGCTTAAATTTTGGTACCGTGCTCTCACTCGTATTTTTTATGATTGCAGCCCCTATCAATTGTTGCCTATCTTTGCTGGGAAATGCTGTCTAACCCTAACTGCTCTCCTTCTACCAGAAGCTACTCCCCATATCTGTGCCCATGCAGGCACGATCTCCTGGCCTCCGCATCCAACATTGATCACGACACGGCAAGTCTCCTCCATTGCGTTGACAATGGCGATCCGGTTGATGGCAGTAATATGTTTATTTAGGCAACCAATTAAATACTAGAATGTAGAAGTGTGAATAATAATAAAACCAATTATTTCATCATATATATTATTCATTTTTAACAGTAGTTACTACTTATTTGTTATTGCCACTGCCATTGGTCAATTGTTGTATTGTGCATGCCCAAGAGTGACTGCTTTTGGGGAGGGTGGGATGGCAGTGTCGGTTGGCCCAGCCATTCTAGCGTTCTGCAAAATTGAAAAAAGAGAACACGAGGCTGTCCGCTCACACGACACTCTTCCCCATGAATCTCAAATTTGACGATGGCAGGGGAGGAGATTGCGGAGATCAATGCAGGAGTTGTTGCGATCAAGATTCAAATCGTCGTATCCATCCTCTTTTGATCTCATTCGTTGTCCATGGTCATATGTCATATTGTTTGTTCGACATCTCAGGTCCCTCTCTTGTACCTTTTTAGATAAAAAAAATTTGGTCGGTATTGCTTTTATCATGCTAACATTATTTTTTGGCGGGGAGTCACGCGAGCTCAAGGTTTGATAAAAATGGACAGACATTTTGTACGTTGTACGTACGGGTAATTGGATGGGTATATACATACATGCGGCTTGTCCAGGGTCTTCCTGGATGGAAACCCATCCTCAAGAGGTTTCATGTAGATAAAATAATAAAAAGGTAGATCAAAATATTTGTTTTGTTTTCTTGTAATTTGTTTATAATTTATATGAGCAAATATATGCTTGCTATCGGTGGCGAGGCCACGATGAAAATAACACAACAATCAAATTGCGTAATAATCTGAAAATAAAGACAAAGGATTAATCTAAAGGGGAAAGGGTAGCTCTCAATTTTCATTTTCTTCCCCGATGCATATTGGATGGTGCAATCATGGGTTTGCATCATCATGCATTAACAAAGCACTTGCCATGGTCCGCATGGTAAGTGTGTCCGGCATTTATTAATAATGGATTGCTAAGAAGCATCTAGCAATTAAAAATGCGTGCATGGGATTGACAATCTTCATTGAACGCCAGTAGTGGGGAGAGCAGGAGGCTTCTGCAAAATATGATGTCTTATTTTGGAAGCTGAATGCCATGGTCATGGAAATCACTGATTGATTCAATAGAGAAGGCGAGCGGCCAAAATGTGACTTATATTGGGGCTCAAGCTGCTACAATGGAAATCGTAGGTATGCATCATACAAAAATGACATACACACTGAACTATGTATGTCAGTACTAATGATGATGATTCTGTTTTAGTTTTACTTAGGGTGAGCGGAAAGTATGGATGCAGTTTTGGCGAACTTATCATGCTTTCGTCATCATGAAGCGCTCTTGAGATGGTATCTAGGTGAATTACATATAGCACAAATCAAGTGCATTCCATTTTCGTTGATGAACGTGCATGCTGAGCACTGCCATGGCTTGTCGGGACTTGAGGTAGTATTGTTGGTTGCGCTGTTTTTGGTACTACTTTTGGTGTTGCCTTTTCCGATAAAAATTTCATCGTTCAAATCTTCCTCTTTCGCATCTGATCCCTTGGTATCATGCCCAAACCCACTTGCTTCTTTAAGATCCCAGTCTGTTGCCACTTCACCAGGTGACAATGCTTGCATTTCCCTTACTGTCGCGTTCACCTCTGAAATTGAGTTGTGAAGTCCCAAGTTGATGGCGTCACCTAGATCATCCCATGACACTAACCCTTTGCTGACTCCATAATTATCATCATAGTTCAGATTAGCACTATATGCATCATGTTCTTGTTGGTAGGCATTGTGGTGTTGATCGTCATGCAGATATGTACTATCTACTTGATCTTCGTGTGAGCGGGATGATTTATGAGGTGTATGATGCTGGTGGTGAGAATACGAGTGCTTCGAATTATAATCAAGGCTAGATCGATTTCGCAGATAATCATAGCTATGGCGATTATCAAGACAGTCGTATTCTTCTATTGTTTCGCGTCTATATCTACGCTGCGAATCCCAGCTGATTTCCTCGTGGTCGAATGTGTGCACTTCGTCAATACAGTCACCGTCCAAAGGTAATCGCCTCCTTGCTCCTTGACGGTGTTGCTGGTGATTTGACGAGGATGATGAATGACTTCGTAAAGATCTTGATAAATTATCTCGGCCACTTGGTAGCACAGAAGGACCCACGGAAGCACGCATTGTCTGACTTCGAGCTTGATTTATTGAAAATGACAAAGAAGAAGATGGGATTGCTCTGTCGGATTTAGCACGTGATAATTGTCTTTCGACTTGATCTTGTTCGTTACAGTATCCATCGTCAAAAAAAATCCCAGCCCGCCGTTCGTCTATCACTTCCAAAAATTCTTCTGCAAGATCTACCGATGCACTTGATTCAGTGTGTAATGATGTTTCACTATATGAATTGAAAGTTTCCAATGAAGCCTCATTCGATCTCGCACGAGGAAATTTTGTCACATCATCTTCATGGTGGGCATTGCCCGGAACATCATTGATGTCCTCTTGAGTGATGTCGTTTGATTCATCGTCAGCTGACATAGACTTACTTCTTCGGCAAGGCTCTTTTCGTAGCCCTTTTTTATTTTCGCCGTTTCCGACATCTGGAAGACTTTTGGAGAAAACATTAGACTCTTGTTCTTGTATTGAAAAATCTGTGTGGGGTAGATTCCTCAATCGAAACTTTTGAATTACGGTTAAGGTTTCCAGTTCTTTTTTCTTTTGGTTTAGTTGATTGTCCTCGAGCATTTTATGTTCAATGGAAACACTAGGTCCTTGCTTCGAATTTGACACTTTTTTTCGCAAACTTTTATTGAGGCGTGACCTTCGTGGGATGGATGGCGCAGTACTCACATAATTTTCAATAGTAGCATCGCTCTGGTCATGATCATCCACGTTACTAGTATTTCCACCACTATTGATGTGGATTTTATCAGGAAGAAAAGATTGTTTCGTCTGGTCTCGCTGATTTTCTCGCGGATCAACTATCGGCGTATGATCAAACGAAGGGTCAATTTTGGAAGGCTGCAAAGAAGAATCAGTCTGATGGTTTAACACATCATGACAAGTTGTGTTTGAATGAATGCCAGCAACAATGTTTGAAACAGGTGCTGGAGTATTGGCTCCATCCTTGCTGCGGGACTCTATATGATTCATGGCAGAAGTAGCCGCAGTAGTAGTGGCTGCCTTGATGGAAGATAGCAAGTTGTGTTTCTTGAAGCGTTTCGATCGCTGTTTTTTAAGTGGCAACAGCGACTTTGAATGCGATATTTTTTTACCCAAAGATTCCATCTGTGGCTCCGAATTCGATTCTGATTTTGATGGCACTTGAGACTGTGGGGTAGGGAGATGGTTGTATTTTTCATTAGCTTTCGAGGAAGACTGACTGCCACTGGAAGAAACATCAGCCACCTCCTCTTCGTCTCTCGCTTTACCCCCAACCCTGTCCTCGTCAGAATCAGCAAAATATTTTTTGGAGGCAGATGCATTACTACTGGTTAGACGAGCCTTCTCATCTTCATCATTGTCGCCGTCGTCACCATCATCGCGTAACTTAGAAGACATAAATGTTTCGCCATCGCTATGATCGTCCACAATACTATTTAATAAATCCAATGTTGGGTCTAACCCAATGGCACGGCGATCTCTACTCAAAGCAAGGGCACTCTCATTGAAACTCTCGCCGTCAAGGACATCACAAGTGCAGTTGGATGGGTTACTTCCAACATAACTGCTGCTTGATGTTGATGTCGAACGACTACTATCGTCACTATTGTCAGCATCCTCGTAGTTTTTACCCTTGTTCCTTGATTTTGTAGAATTAGTCAAGACAGACATGGACGAAGGGAAAATCTTGATTTGCTCGTTATTGAGATTGTCCCTATCAATATCTTGATTCGCCTCCACTTCTCCAGCGTCACCGATACTGTTTAGATCAATGTCGACTTCAGAGTCCATTCCCTCATCATCTGAATCATTAAACAGAATATTGGGTATATCAGAGGGAATTGGAATTGACAACGGTGAGTAAATGTCACTGTCCTCCTCGTCTTTGTTCCCGTCACTGCTGTTGTAACTACTGTTGTTATCATCACCTGCACTGCTGTCATTATCACCAATGATGTCAATACTGCTGTTGTTGCTACTGTCGCTGTCAGTGCTGCCATCGCTGCTGCCATCGCTGCTACTATCGCTGCTACTATCGCTGTTTTCGTGATCCGAATTACGGTCTATCGCATTGGACTTCACGCTGCGCATTTGATGTTTCGCAGTGGAGGCGATAACTTTGGATTGATCACTTTCTAGTTTTTGAGTGGAAGCAAGGGAAGGGCGGCGATCTTTGCTCTTGTTCTTCCTCGCGTCGCCGATAGAAGAATGCAAATGAACCATCTCGTTGTCCTTTTCATCGCCTTCATCGCTGTAACTGCTTTCGTCACTTCCGTTGTTATTGGAGGTGTGTAACGATAGTTGGCTCTCGTTATTGTCATCACTTTCCAATACAACATCATGACCATGACATATTTTGCCGCTTTTGTCAAATCGAAAACTAACATCCCCAAATGCGTCATCGTTTGAATCCGATCCATCATGTTGGGTTTTGAGATTGCATTTTTCGACACCCATATCAGAAGGACGAACTTTTTTGCCATCCCCGTCACCATTGTCGTCGCCATCGATACGGGCATCCTTTTTCGCGATGCCTTTATTGTCAATATCCTCACCATCGCCATTGCCATTGTCATCGCCGTCCTCGTCCTCATCACTGCCACTGTTTAACTCAACATCAACAACACCCCCACTCATTGTCAAACTCAAACGACCAGCCAACCAACCTGAACTGGGATTCCCATCATCTACAGTAGTTGCTGCTGTTGGTGTTGCTATTGTTGTAGTAATGCCATAATCTATAAATTCGTCATCCAGTGAAAGATTGGCATTGGACGGAAGATCCAATGCATAAATGATGGATATTGGTGGTTTGTTATTAGTAGTGGAGGATGATGATGGTGATTTTGAGCGATGACGACGCTTTGAATGAGAAGTATGATGATTATTATTATGAGATTTATGATGATGATGATGTTGATGTTGTTTGGAAGAGGATGAGCGTGGATTGTCTCCGGTGCTACTTCTCCTTGTACTTTTTCTATGGGTACTGCTGCGATGATGGGAGGAACCATTGCTACTACTGGTACGATGGTGATGATGATGATGATGATTTTTTTTGTGACTGCTGCCGCTGCTGCTGCCATGATGACCGGTGCTACTGTGTCGACTGGCGCGCTGACTTCGTCGAAGTTGGTTGTTGTCGTTGATGCTGCTGCTGCTGCTGCTATCATTGGTTGCAATGTTGTTTTTATTACTGCTGCTACTTCGATGACTGCTCTTTAGATGCCCCGTACTACTCCGTCGATTCGATCGATGATGCTTTTGTTGATAATTATTATCTTCATGTGGCACAACCTCGCCGGTAGTTTTCCGTCGATTGGAACGATGATGATGATGCTTTTGTTGATGAGTATTAATATTTTCTTCCTTTGCCGTGGTAGTAGTACCATCATTATTGTTAGTAGTATCAACATTACTATTTGTGTAATTGTCGGTGTTGATGGCAGTGGTGGCAGTGGTGGCAGTGGTGGCAGTGGTGGCAGTGGTGGCAGCAGCAGCAGCAGTTGTAGTAGAGGTAGTATTGCAATGCGATTCCTCCTGAATAATAATGGTGTCATGTGAATCAAATTGTCGAGGCGCGGTAGATTGGCGCGGTAACGGTGATAATAATGGTGGCAATGTATTTGTGGAGTGATGGGTTGTAATTGTAGTATCTGCTTCATTGTCAATTTCATTCTCATTTTCATGAATTGATTTGGTGATGGTATTGCATTTGCATCTCTTTTTTCTGATTGTATGCACTTTACATCATCTTGGCCGTAATTGTCCCCTTGCATAATAATTGTTGCTGGCATTTTGCAGTCATGTTCTCCATCCTCACCATCGCCCTCCTCCTCCCCCTCCTCGTTGATGATGATGTTGATGTTGTTTTCATTATTATTATTATTATTATTATTGTTGTTGTTGTTGTTTGCATCATTTTCCATAGTGACATTATTGACAATTGATTCATCAGCACCACCACCAGAATCAGCACCAGTAGTAGTTGTAGTAGTAGTAGTGGTATCAATGTGAATAATAACATCTGGAGTAAAGGCCGGTATCGATTGAGTTTCCGAATAAATTTCCGTCGCAAGCAGTGCTTCTGCTTCATTGTTGGTAGTATTATTTTCATAGTCATTGGATTGATGATATTCCCCCCCTGTTGTTGAGAAATTGTTATCATTTTCGAAATTGTTATCATTTGCGTAGTGCGTGTGTGGTGCTGATGAGGCTTGTGATTTATTGAATGTGAATGTTGCATGGTAACTATCATTGTCGGTTGAAGTTGCTGTAGTAGGAATGGATGAGTATGGCGTGTCTGCATCTGTGGAATGGTAATTGGAATTTTGAATAGATGAATGATTCAAACTCCACCGGTCATTATTATTATTATCGTTGTTGATGTTGTTGTTGTTGTTTTTGGTGGTGTCATGGCCATGATGAATATTACGAAGCAGATCCTCGTGATGCAGACTATCATGCTCATCAACATCATCATGATGATTATTGGTTGCATCCTCCTCATCTTCCCTGACCGCCTCGTGCATCTCATGATTTGCCGTAGTACTCCTAGTATGAATCATGGCCCTCTTGACCAACATTCCGTAGCTCGCATCAAAGTCATGATTATCGTGGCCACCATCCTCATCGTATTCGTATTCGTACTCTTTCTCGCTGCTGCTTCTGTCGTCACTGGAGAATCGCCTCTCTTGATTGAATCGGATGCTCTCTTCGGATGATAAAATGTCAACGGCCACTTCGGAGGTATCAGTATTAGTAACGGTGGCTTCGTCATGAATTGTGTTGGAAGTAGTATTGGTTACATTAGTATTATTATTGTGGGCAGCTGAAATGGATGTGGATGTGGATGTTGCGGCAACTTCGGAATTTAAATTGTCAAATAGCTTGTGAAGAATGTTCTTCGTTCCCTTCTTCTTATTTTTCTTCTTTGCTTTCACTTTCGTCGTCTTTGTATTGCTAGTTATTGCAGGTAGTGAATGATGATTGTGATTATCGTTGTTGTCGTTGCTGTCGCGATTGATGTGATCATGATTGTCATCAGTTTGGCTGTGTTGTGGCCCTCGTCGCAATGGCTGCTCCGCTTGATCGACCTGATCCACGTGATCCACTACCTGATCCGATGTTGTGTCAATCAGTTGGTCGCCAAAGTTAGTGAGCGATTGGTCACCAAAATCAATGTGGTCGAACGAGGGCAGCCGAGTCTGCCGAGGCTGCTGCATCATTCTCTCGTAGTCGCTGTCTGTCATCCTTGATGGCATGATAGCACGATGTGTAGTGGTACTAGATAGTGGCAGTGGCAGTAGCTAAAAGCTGGACATGACAATATGTACAGAGGCAATAGGAGTATCTAGATACCTCTAGCAGGGGAGGGAGCTGTGCATTATCTACCTTATGCTGACAGAGCGAGGCACCACTATTCTGATATTTTAATATGATAAAGAGTAGTGTGATGATAATATGATGCAGATAGATGCTGTTATTGTTCGTTGCCTTGGTTTGATAGTCTGTTTGTTCGTTCGTTCGTTGGCTCAATTCAATATCGCTATTACAATAATATCTTCTCTACTCCATCCGCCGTTGATTCTGTTGCACATGAAAATGAGGGAATAAATAAAATCTGCCATGTAAATCATTTTATTATTTGAGAACTCAATCGTGAGAATTAAAAGAAGTGAATGATGATGACGATGATGTGTGATGTGAAAGTCCGCTGCGCCTCTTAGTTAGGGCTCATTACCTGTTAATTACATTAGGGAAACCTCTCTCTAAAAGCAAAGCAAGGACAGATGGACGGACGGACGTCGAGTCTAAATAATTCATGGCCTTCGCCTTCATTCCAATTCCAACGGTTGATGCTTCATTCCAATTCATTCCAGATTCATTCCTCATTCCCATAAAAGTAATAATATGGGAAGTATGATGTTGTACATACATAGGTAATTGCAATGCAACAACACAACAAAATCAAAAATTCATACAATATTATTTGAATGGGGGAGGAATGAACCATTGTTATTATTATTATAATTATAATATTATTATTGTAAGAGCATAAGAATATGAAGCAGCGAGTAGAAGCTAAAAATCAAGATATTCAGAGTGTGACGACATTGCCATTGTCATTGGCCATCACTGCAAGATGGTGTGATGTGTGGCAAGTGGCAAGGGCCGATGTCAAGGTCAATGGAGTGCTACGTGTTATTGTTATGAGTCATTTCAAAGTAGAGTAGTAGCTAATATTATCTTTGTTGAGATGAATAGTAATAGTAGGTAGTATAGTACTACTCACAAAATAAAGATAAAGATTAGGAAGATCAAACTTGCATTAAGTAAAAAAAATGTCATCAGCCCACAGTCACATTCTTCCAACAGAAGTACTCTGCTACAGAGGGGGTTTTGGATTCTGTCAGTTGTTGGTCCCCTACCCACTAGTGTTTGAACCATTGTCCTCAACCATGGCAATCTGGCAATGGTGGCATACATTATACTACTCCACCATTCTTTGAGCTACATCCCCAGCTGTATATGTATCCCCAGACTGCCACATCCAGCTGCAATTGGCATTGGCATCACACATCGTCAATGCTCATCATTCAGACAATAAGTTGCAGCAATCGGCTACAAAAAAGAAAGATAGTAGTAGTTAACTTAGAACTTTGTTCAAGTACTAATCATAATTGATAATAATATAATACCTTATATTTTTGTTTTGATTCATTTAATGCAGTTATATATTGTAATTGAACATGCATCATATTATATACTTCAGTGGTTGGGCTGCTGTCACTGGTTGTTGCTTTTGTTAGCATTATCGTTAGTTTTGATTGTTGTTGTTGACGCTGATATTGCTGCCACCATAAAATTTAATCGGACAAAATTTTATTGTTGTATTTTATTTTGTTTTTTGTTCTGTCACTGTCAGCTGCTGATTTTTCTCGCAGGATGAGGCTGAGGTTTGGATCTTAGTTGCATTTGTCCTGGGACAAATGGGGATGTCCTGAATTTGTCCCCATTTGTCCCCACATCCACATTTTGGGGCAACCCCATTTTTTGGGGACGCGAGTGCTTAGTTGCATTTGTCCCGGGGTCATTTTGATTTGTCCCCAAATGTCCTCAAACTTAATACATTTAGTTAGTAACACCATT
>JALLAR010001129.1:0-10804 GCA_036939335.1 Conticribra guillardii
ACCGTTGTAATCGATTGTAACTAAATAATTACCGCTAGCGGTGCTAATATGCTTTCAGATGTGGGTAAACGGCAAAAATTTCCAGGGCGTAGTGATCCTGTGATGACCCCATAATCTAACTCTCCCCACAATCAGAAATGCGCACGAGACTAACAATTCCCCCATTTCGCCTGGGTACTATTTCTTGTCGTGCATTCACACCCCCCGTACCCTTGCCCCGTACACAGGAAAACCATGGTAGCCGCTAAACGTTAGGTCTACCGTGATGTCTCACAACAGCACACCAACAGAGCATGGGGATCCAGGACCAGGACACTAGGTCTCCTTCAGGAGTGGGCACCAGACTTTGCGATTGGTATTGCATCAGTAAGGAATACACTCATCATGTTTGGCAAGGCTCTTGACATTGCACAAGATCCTGGACTCCCTGTATCTCTACTGAATCACATCTCCGTCAAATCAACACTACTACTCACTACAAACCATCACCATCCCAACTTAGTCCCCGCCACCATCTACTATATCTACACAATCTTTTATTGGTATTGGGGAGAGATGCAATAAGTAATAATAATAAAACTGAAATTTTATAGTACATCTAGTGGGTCTGTAGCAGACGAACCTCCATGGACCATGGAGAGTTACACTTGTCGGATGTGAAGCCTCCGACGCGAGGCCATGATTAATCTTGTTTTTTTGTTTTTGTGGTTCTATGTTACAAGGGTGGACATTTTTAGCCATTGTCCTCGGATTTGTTGCATTTTCTGCCAGGAGTTGTTATTTCTATTTTGTGTGTTGCCGTAACATGTTTTCCCCCCAAGGGGCCTTAAATTGTCACAAGGTGATGATAATGATCCAGATCCAGAGACAAGAGGCCAAGAGGAGCACCATTTGTTTTGTGTTGGGGCTTTTGTTCCCAGTGTTATGTGTGTTGTTGCATGATAGTTCTCCCCTTCCTAGTTTTTTGGGGATAGAGTGGCATACAGAGGTCCCAATGTGGTACCAATGTGGCACTGTCGTCCTGTTAAGGCTGAGCGTGTGGGTTGCCATGGGCTTGGTCATTGGCTGCGAACCCTTGTTTAGGCCAACAATTGGTCTCGCGCACCCTGTGTTCGGTGGGATGATGATGGGTGGTGCCCCTGGTTCTTATGAGTAGGTGCTGGGATACATATCCGTACGATGTCGTGTGGTGAGAGTGTTGGCTCTCCCAGTGTGGTGTTGTCTTGGGTTTCTTGTTGTGAACATTGTCCTCCTCCTCCTCCTCCTCCTCGTAGTCGTTGGTCCTGTCCTTGCTTGATGTGGAGGGGAGGGCCCCTCACACAGCTCTGTCCTGCACCAGGGTGCGTCTTGCCTCCCTCCCTGTCATTTGTTTGGGTTCCGGGGGAGGGATCCTCATGCCTGAAGATTTGTCGGACACAGTGGCAATGCGTTGTCCGTGGCCATGGGAGTGGACTTTTTCGGTGTCCAGTACGAATTCCTCCGTAGGCCCACACATTGAGATCTGTTGGCTCTATGTGTTGCAATGACGGTGCTGCGAGAATGGTGTCAACAGGGCCTGTGGGAACGCCCACCATGGTACCACTCACCAGTCACCAGAGAAGCACCTCTACCCTTATCACAACAATCCACCTTAGTGAAGAAAGTGCTGATGGTCTGGGGGTGGCAGGTCATCATGGGCGTGAGGGCTAGGCCATGGTTGGTGCGGTGGCCATGGTGCACTTGACACCTGACATGAAAAAGTGGGAGAGATACAATAACTGAAATTGGTAATTTTAGATTTATTTACTGATTCAACAAAACCCTTGTATGACAGACTGTTTCAATCCCCTTGACGATTACATATGCATCTCTCTATTCAAATCAGTACATTAACTTTATGGCCATCACACAATGACAGGTACAGCAAGATATTGGTGGTTGAACTCAGAACTAAGCTAAAATATGAACCCAAACAACTGTCTAGAGCAAAGATGTTTGATAATGGGGGCATGGTTCTTGCTCAGAAGCCATGAGGTTGATGGGTGTAGATGTTTTCACCAGAGGGTAACCTTAGTTGCACATGTCCTTTTTGGACATGTCCAAAATAGTTGGAAAAGGTCAATGGGGGTTGGACATGTCCAGGGCAGGCTAACGTTTTCACCATGGTCAAAGGAGGACACAGGACATGCATTTTCAGGACACATGACATGTCCTTGATATGCAACATGCGATATGGCCATGGTTTTGCTAGAGTACATATAGTATGTGTAAACAGATATAGCTCACATGCACAATCACAACACTAAGCTGTAAAAGGTTAGGTGACCATCAACCTGATTACACAATGGCAGGTTTTATGACATGCAAAGATCATTCAATAAGTTGCTGATATTTGATTAGTATTATATTGCTGTTATTACTATTGCTACTATCATTTATCATTATCATTATTATCATAGTCAACATAGTATATTGCTGTGATTATTACTATATTATATTGCTGATACTATTTTCATTGTTGCTGTTATTAATATCATTGCTCTGGTTTAATTATTGCTGTATGTATTATTATCGTTGTAAATTTTAAATATCCGTGTTTGTAGATGATCGATATGCCCCCCCCCTCCACACATTATTGGCTATGTTGTTGGATTAAAAAGTTCATTGTTGCATTCCTGCATCAGAGTAGAGTGCATTGTTCAATTAGAGTTGATTATTCCGCACACACCCCCCCCCGTTGGAGATGAGCGGGGTGTGGGTTGTTTCATTTTGGTATTGCCTGATGTGTTCAATGAAAGAGTGAGTCATATTGTCTCGTCCTGATTGATTGTTGAGTTGTGTGTTGTGTGTACTTTGTGTGCTATGTTGCAATGTCTCTGTCTTGGTCACAGCACAAAAAACAGCTTCATCTGCATCACGAGCCATCCCATACCATGAGAAGCTTGTTCGGATTAACGAGCCATCCCACGAGAAGTGTGTGCATGTGCTGTGAGCTGTGCTGGTGTCACTGGTGAGAGTTATGAGTTGTGAATGGTGGTTGGGACATGCGCGACGCATTTAATCCTACCACCACATGCCATGTATTCGAGCAATGACTGGAGGAGTAATTGGCGATTAGGGGGGGGGGGTGTTGTCAAGCCATCGTGGGAAACACTTATTTGATTTTTGAGAAATATGACCACGCAGAGGCAGAGTGAGTATCCATCAGATAGATACAGTTGAACATTGTGGGCCATCCAATCCAGGTGTCATGTACATAAGATATTCACTTTGTGGGATTTCTAGTGTTCTGGTTCATTGTTTTCTTTTTGCATCAGAAAATCTTTCAGTGAAAGTGGACATGTGGTGATAAATCTTGGCTGAAGTTTGCAACATCATGTGCAGGTAATTGCCACCAGATACAAACGGATTTGACAGCAATGAAAAGTGCAGCGGAGGCAGTTTCTTATGGTTGAAGAATATTCCTATCATAAATAGGGCCTTCCTTCCAGCCAGGACCTCTATTTTTATGAAGATTATAACTAATTTTTGTTGCTAGGTTCAGTATCAATAGGTGGCAGGAGGTTGTCCTTAAGAACTGGAGGAGCTTGTGCTGATTTGACAGAAGACAACTCATAACAAGGTGAAAATTGGCCGATCGTTGAAATTCAACCATCTTGATCAAATCGTGTCAAAATTAATGTCAAACTATTTGCACCTAATTTTAAACACCTATGAAATAGGGATGTTGGAGGTCCCTTAACCTTAAAGGAGGTCACTTTTCCCTATGTAGTCTCATTCTCTGGTCCTTTGCCCCATTGGTTGTGAATGATTAAGTATGAGCTTTACAATTAAGAAATGATTATCTATTTTGCAAATAACTGGCACTAGTAAAGCATGGTGATTCGCTTAATCCAAGATACGTGATTCTCAATGCTAGTAGGATCCAAAGTGTCTACTGGTGAGCTTCTTGGGCTTCCAGAGGTTAAGATAAGAGATTTTCGTGATTTTTTTAATAAATTTGTCGTGTTGAATAGCATTGGCCATCTACACACTTAACAACTGGTATTAGATATTTTTTACTGATTGATGTCATTGGATATTCACCACCATATTTAGACTACAGTCTGACACTGTAGACGCTGAAGTGATATTTATAGAGTTGGTCCCCAAAAAACCTTCGGGACTTGGACTGTGGTCAACCTCCAGTTTGAGTTTGGGACTGAATAGGACATTTCATGGTAACAGTAAATTTTACTCTAGTCAACTTTATCTTAATGCAAAAATCTGTTCCATGTATCATATTTCTGCTTTAAAAAGTAACATATGTCTGTCAACTGTTGAGTCCCAAAATATCCCAAAAGTCTCATTTCAGATGTAGGTCATTTTCCATATCCCATAGAGCCTTGCTGGACAGAAACAGGAAAGGAACAAACAATAGATATTTACTTATTCTGTTGCAAGTCCCAGTCATTGACCGATCTGTTTATCATGATGGATGTAACTCTGTCATATTGTTCAATACGTAGGTACATAAGTATGGTACCCATTATTGCATGTACATAAGTATGGTACCGATTATTGCATGGGCATGGGTGAAGAGAGTACATCATTGAATCGTGCAAGAGTAACGCACATGGAACATTTGCCAACATACTAGATAGAGGTCTACACAAATTTTCTTACGAACCAATTTCAGTAACACTACAAAGCATATTCATGATCAGCTCAGCTTTCAGCTGAATTTATTGGTGGTTCTAACTTGTTTGTAACCCCATCCCCAGTAGGCAGAGTTAGAAGAAAGTGTAACTTTCTCAGAAAGTAAAAAGTTCACTATAATTTCAATTATTAGAGAAAATGAAAACGAAAGCAAAAGTAGCCTTTTCAAACATTAGAGAAAGTGAAAGTGAAAGCGAAAGTAAAATGTTCAAACATATGAGAAAGTGAAAGTGAAAGTGAAAGCAAAAGTAAAAATATCAAAAATCAGAGAAAGTGAAAGCAAAAGTGAAAGTAAACTTTTCAAAAGAAATTGGAGAAAGCGAAATCAAAAGTGAAAGCATTTTTTTCAAAAAAGTAGAGAAAGTGTAAGTAAAAGTATCTAAGCAATTCAATTTTAAGAGGAAGTGAAAGTGAAAGTAGGAATTATATTTTTTGGAGAAAGTGAATTTGAGGAGAAAATGGAAATAAACACTTTCAATGATAGGATAAAGTGAAAATAAACATGTTTTATTACAAAAATACATGAGAACTAAGAAAAAATGTTTACATCAAATAAACTAATATGCAAAAAGAAAATCCATACAAACAATATTCCCCCACAAACATTCATTATTTCCTAATCACCATTATTGTCAGTCACCTGCTTGTCCAATCTATTCTTCTAAGTAAAACAAATCATCCCTCAATTCTGCCTCATCCCAATCTTTCTTGTCCTCCTCTCTCTCTCCAAAAAATGTGTTCACTGTCACTGCATGTTCCTTATCAAAATAAATGTGTTAAAAGTTATGAGCAAAGACAATGGATTGCTCTTATGACCTCCCAGTGTATTGGCTCTCTTATTTTAAACAATACACAAAGAATATCCATGATAGTGGGAATGTTCTGGTCATACTGCTTTTTAGACATGTCACACCATGAAATTTTATGCGACAAAGTACGTTAATGAACCACCCAATTAAACTCACACCAACACAAACATTTATGTTTAGAGATGATGTTTGAGAACTTCCAATAAATTGGCATCCCTTGAGAAAGAATAAAACACACAAAAACCAAAACCCATGGTGAAGGTGTTCTGAATATAATTTATTATAATGCATTCTAGACATGTCAGGTATGAAAACCCCATGCGGCAATGTAAGTGAATCATTGAACTACCCAATAAAACTTGTTCCCACACAAACATATGTGTTTAGCATCCATATTTAGGCCATCCAAAAGAAAGGCAAGCCTTGGGAAAGAAGCCCACAGGCAAAAACCCATGGTTGAATTGTATGACAATTCAACTTTCCAGACGTGTCTGGCATTGAAAAATCATGTGGCAAAGTGTGTTCATGCTTGAACCACACAATAAAACTTACTCCTCCAAATTCATATACGTTTCTTAGGGTCCATGTTTGAGTCCTTCCAAAAGAATGGCAGGCTTTGGGATAGAAGTAAACAAGCAAAAACCCATGTTGGGAAGGTTCTTACCACACTGCTTTCTAGGCATGTTTGGGAGTGGAAAACCATGTGGAAAAGTAAGTTTATCATTGAACCACACAATAAAACTTGTTCTCATACAATCATATATGTTTATGGTCCATGTTGAGGCCTTCCCAAAGAATGGCTGGCCTTGGGAAAGAAGCCAACAGAAAAAAAACAGGGTTGAATTGCCTGGCCACACCTTTAGTTCGACATGTCTCGGAGTGGAAAACCATGTGGCAAAGTAATTTTATCATTGAACCACACAATAAAACTTGTTCAACATACATGTTTAGGGTCCATGTTTGAGGCCTTCAAAAAGAATGGCATGCATTGGGAAAGAAGCCTACAACCCAAAACCCATGGTTGAATTGCCTGGCCATACTGCTTTCTAGACCTGTCTGGCAGTTGAAAACCATGTGGCAAAGTATGTTCATCATTGAACCACCCAATAAAAATTACTCCCTCGCAATCATATGTTTAGAGTCCATGTTTTAGGCCTTCCAAAAGAATTGCAGGCCTTGGGAAAGAAGCCAACAACTAAAAACCCAGGGTTGAATTTCCTGGCCACACATCTTGCTAGAGGCGTCTGGCAGTGGAAAACCATTTAACAAAGTAATGTTATCATTGAACCACACAATAAAACTTGTTCCCACACAAACATATATGTATAGGATCCATGCATGAGCCCTTCCAAAAGAATGGCATGCCTTTGGAAAGAAGCCAACAAGGAAAAACACATGCTGAGAAGGTTCTTGCCATACTGATACTGGATGCTTGCTAGTTGTGTCTGGGACTGGTAACAAAGTAAGTTTATCATTTATCATTGAACCACACAATAAAACTTACTCCCACAAAATCATATGTTTAGGGTCCACATTTGAGGTTTGAGGCCTTCTAAAAGAATGGCTGGCCTTGGGAAAGAAGCCAACAACCAAAAACAAAAACCCAGGGTTGAATTGCCTGGCTACACTTCTAGCTAGATATATATGGGAGTGGAAAACCATGTGGCAAGGTAATTTTATCATTGAACCTCTCAATAAAACTTGTTCCCACACAGACATATATATGTTTTGGGTCCATGTTGGAGGCCATCCAAAAGAATGACATGCCTAGGGAAAGAAGCCTACAACTCAAAACCCATGGTTGAATGGCAACACTGCTGGTAGACAAGAATGTCAGTGAAAACCATGTGGCAAAGTGTGTTCATGATGAACCTCACAATAAAACTTGTTCTTACACAAACATTATATCATGTTTAGGGATGATGTTTGAGGCCTTCCAAAAGAATGGCATGCCTTAGGAAAGAAGCCTACAACTCAAAACACATGGTTGAATGGCAACACTGCTTGTACTTGTAGCTTGTAAACGTGTCTGGCAGTGAAAACAATGTGGCAAAGCGTTTTCACGATGAACCTCACAATAAAACTTGTTCCCACACACCACACAAACATGTATGTTTAGGGTCAATGTTTGAGTCCTTCCAGAAGAATTTCATGCCTTGAGAAAGAAGCCAATGACAGGCAAAAACCAAGGGTTGAATTGCCTGGTCACACTGCTTGTAGTCCTGGGGACGTTTCAAAAAGTCCCCAAAACGGTCCTATGGTCCCCAGATACTTGGGAACATGGCTACTTTTGGGGACTATGACTTTTTTGACTCGCACACCTCATGAGTAAAAATGGTCCTAAAAGTGGGGACACATGACTCAGAAAAATTCCCAATGATAACCAATGATTCCTGCCATGTGGGAATAATAACAGAACTATTAAGAGCAATAATACTGACAACAACAATAATGACAACAACAATAACACAACAACAATAATATGACTACTAATACTTCTATCACTAATAAGAGGATTAATAACAATAATAAGACCACATCGTCACACAAAAAAGGGCTTGCACACATGTTATCTAGCACAACACACTAAGTAAAAAAGTCCCCAATTGAAGAAAAGTCCTGTGTCATCCTTCCTGGGACAAACAAAAAAACAAATCTTCAAAGGACCAAACAGTGGAGTCCCGAGGGGGTAGGACCAGTTTTTTTGGGGACAAAAAAAGGGTCCCCAAAATGTCCCCAAAATCTGAGCAATTTGGGAGATGGGACCAAAGGGCTTCTTCTTCAAAGCTTGTAGATGTGTCTGGCAGTGAAAAATTATGTGGCAAACTAGTATGTTCATGATGAACCACCCAATAAAACTTGTTCCCGTACAAAACACAAACATATGTTTAGGGTCCATGCATGAGGCCCTCCCAAAGAATGGCATGCCTTGGGAAAGAAGCCAACAAGGAAAAACACATGCCGAGAAGGTTCTGGCCAAACTGCTTGCTAGTTGTGCCTGGTAGTGGAAAATCATATGACAAAGAAAGTTTATCATTGAACCACGCAATAAATCTTTTACTCACACAAAATCATATGTTTAGGGTCCATGTTTGAGGTTTGAGGTCTTCTAAAAGAATGGCTGGCCTTGGGAAAGAAGCCAACAACCAAAAACAAAAACCCAGGGTTGAATTGCCTGGCTACACTTCTAGCTAGATATATATGGGAGTGGAAAACCATGTGGCAAGGTAATTTTATCATTGAACCTCTCAATAAAACTTGTTCCCACACAGACATATATATGTTTTGGGTCCATGTTGGAGGCCATCCAAAAGAATGACATGCCTAGGGAAAGAAGCCTACAACTCAAAACCCATGGTTGAATGGCAACACTGCTGGTAGACAAGAATGTCAGTGAAAACCATGTGGCAAAGTGTGTTCATGATGAACCTCACAATAAAACTTGTTCTTACACAACCAAATATCATGTTTAGGGATGATGTTTGAGGCCTCCCAAAAGAATGGCATGCCTTGGGAAAGAAGCCAACAACCAAAAACAAAAACCCCAGGGTTGAATTGCCTGGCTACACATCCTTAGTTGTAGAAGTCCTTTTGTCCCATCTCCAAAATTGCTCAGATTTTGGGGACTTTTCAGGGACCTTTTTTTGTCCCCAAAAAAACTGGTCCCACCCCCTTGGGACTTCACTCACTGTTTGCTGGTCCTTTTGAGATTTGTTTTTTTGTCTCCGGAAGAACGCCTTCGGACTTTTCTTGAATTGTGGACTTTTTTTACTTAGTGTGTTTTACTAGATAACATGTGTGCAATGCATTTTGTGTGTGCTGCTGTGGTCTTACAACTGTTATTAATCCTCCTATTAGTGACATAAGTAATATTAATCTTGTTAATGTTGACATCATTGTTGTTGTTGTTATTATTGCTGTTATTATTTATTATTGTGTGGATTGTTGATGTGTGATTCTGTCCACATGGCAGGAATCATTGGTCATCGTTGGGATTTTTTGAAGTAATGTGTTCCCACTTTTAGGATCATTTTTACTCATGACTGCATGAGTAAAAAAAGTCCCAGTCCCCAAAAGTAGCTATGTCCACAAGAATATGGGGACCATAGGACCATTCTGGGGACTTTTCGAAAAGTTCCCGGGACTTCTACATCTAAGTACACTTCTAGCTAGACAGGTATGGGAGGAGAAAACAATGTGGAAAAGTTTGTTTATCTTTGAACCTCTCAATAAAACTTGTTCCCATTCAAACGTACATGTTTCTTAGGGATGATGTTTGAGGCCTTTCAAAATAATGGCATGCCTTGGGAACAAAGCCTACAACCCAAAACCCATGGTTGAATGGCAACACTGCTTGTAGACATGTCTGGCAGTAGAAACCATGTGGCATGTGGCAAAGTGTGTTCATGACAAACCACCCAATAAAACTTGTTCTCACACAGCCTGCGCACACGCAAACATATATGTTTAGGTTTAGGGATGATGTTTGAGGCATTCCAAAAGAATGACAGGCCTTGAGAAAGAAGCCAACAGGCAAAAACTCAGGGTTGAATTGCCTGGCTACACTTCTAGCTAGTCATGTCTGGGAGTGGAAAACCATGTGACAATGAAAATTTATCATTGGGGGATGTAAACGGAATTTTTTAAGTGCATTTATTTAGCCATTTCAGGCATAGTAAGCAAGTAGTTGCCCGTCATAAATTGCACAGCAGGATTACCAGTAATGTGACACCCCCACTCGACTACGTTTTGGAGTGTTTAAACTCTACAGGATATTCAAATGAGGCGAAACATAAAACACCAATGGAAATTGATACAAGTATAAAACTAGTCTGCTAAAGCTTGTTCAGTCTGCTAAAGCTCATGCTGCGTGCTGCGTTATGATTCCTATGTTCACCCTGCGTAACTGTAACAAAAGGATAGGGAATATTTCTATGATCTCTCCCAGATTCACGTAGAACTGCACACCAGCCAAACCAGTTTTCCAGGAGTACAAAGATAAGTCTCGTGAATGTTATCATTACAGTTTTGAGACATCAATGTCAGTTTAATTGCCTAAAACAAGTGTAAATGTTCTCACCAAGAATTCAAAAAAACTGACGTAAGTAGAAACAGAGTACAATACAGATTTTTTAATATTTGTTTAAGCCTACATGTGAGAGGTACGTATTCCTATGACAAATGATTCTTTCACATCCAAACTTTTTCCAGATAACTTTAGACACAAAAACTGTCCTGTATGCAGACCATAGTACACGAATGAGGGACAATGTTGTAAAAGACCTCCTGTAGAAATACTATGTCTGCGAGTCTGATAA
>JALLAR010001130.1:0-10804 GCA_036939335.1 Conticribra guillardii
ATGTGTACATACTAGACACTCACTACGCACACTTATAAGAATTTCGGTTTGTTGCTGGCAACTAACTGGCAACACTCAAAAAATCTAACGCTCGCCCCTGTCATTTCTCCACAATCTTCGTCCCGAACTTCACATTCTCATTGGATATTACCTCCTCACCATGGTGCACTTCGACCCGACATTCGACGGCATAGAAAACCCGCCCACGGCATCCCATACCCCCGACCCCAATCGTCCGACGATGGCCCACCGCCGCTCTGTCTCCGAAAGCGGTATATCGAGACTCAAACTTCAGCAGGCTCAATCCTTCGGGGCTATCAGTGCTTACGCCGCCTATCGCGCAATCCGTCAGAATGAGAAACAGGAATCCTTACGTCGTCACGGATGGGAGAATTATGATGCCAGTAGTTTTAGGACTTTTGGTACTGATGCCAGTGGGTCTAGGAGGTCTTGGACGAATTCGAGTTTAAAGATTGACGAAGAGGTTCCAGCGGACATTGCAAGGGAGGTAGGAGGTAGTGCTGATGAGTCTTCTCCCTTGGTTGGAAAATTTCATCGTGACGAATCACAAGAATCTTTTCACACTGCCGCCACTACTGATGGCGCTGCCTGGATCTCCCTCAAAGAAATGTTTACCGAGTCAAAGATCAACATCCTCTTTGTCTTCCTCCCCCTAGCGTACTATTCACACGCTGCAAAATGGAATGATGGCTCCGTATTCATTCTCAATTTCCTGGCCATGGTGCCCCTGGCCTCGATGCTAGGTGTCTTTACCGAAGAATTGGCAGCGCACACCAATGATGTTATTGGTGGATTAATCAATGCCACTTTTGGAAACGCAGTGGAAATGGTCGTGGCAATTCAAGCACTCTTGGCGGAAGATTACAGAGTTGTCCAATCCAGTTTGATAGGATCGGTATTTTCAAATTTATTATTGGTTTTAGGAATGTGTTTCTTTTGCGGTGGAATGAAATTTACCGAGCAAACTTTTGTTGCCCAGGGTGCCGTGGCAAGCATTGCACTATTGGGATTTAGTGGATTGGCTCTATTGATCCCAGCTCAATTCGATAATACTGATGGAGTGGATGATGAAGTCCAGTCGCAGGATGTGACAGCAATTTCGAGGGTGGCGGCGTTATTGCTCATCTGCATGTACGCGCAATTGTTATTCTTTCAATTGAGGTCGCATGCTCATTTATTTGATGGTGATGATGATGTGGTGGCTTTGATTCCATTTCATTGGGCGTTGATAGGGTTGGTTGTTATTACTGCTATAGTAACCATATTATCTGAGTATTTGGTTGGAAGTATTGATGGATTTTGTGATGAGTTTAACTTGGGAAGGTCGTTTGTGGGACTTATTATTTTGCCAGTGGTGGGGAATGCTGTGGAACATATTTCAGCGGTGTCTGTCGCCATGAAGAACAAGATGGATCTAGCTCTCGGTGGTAAGTTTGCGATTGATTCTTTTCTGTTTATTGTTTTCATTCTGTGGTGCTTCTGGAAAAATGACTAAAAATGGCTCCAACTCCCACCCTTGCAGTCGCACTAGGTTCTTCTGTTCAAATCGCATTATTTGTTCTCCCTTTAGTGGTAGTGATTGGATGGGTCACTGGCAAGGAAATGACATTGAAATTCCCTTCGTACGAAGTCTATCTATATTTAGTTGCTGTCGTCCTTGTCTCTTTGTGCCTTTCAAACCAACGCAGTAACTGGCTTGAAGGATCCCTTCTGGTGTCGACATATGTCTTGGTTGCAGTAGGAATTTACTTTGAAAAAGATCTTTGATTGGAGATGCGGAAATTTACTCTTCATTTTGTGACGGAGTCAGTTATACTCTTAGCTGGCAATCCACGCTTTTTACTGTTTATAGAATTTAGGCATCATATCAAATTGAATAATGCAGTTTCGTGTGCATCAATTGAATTAATGAGCTGTTTGTGAATAATGCAGGCACTATCTAAAAGGAGATTTTTCAAAAATGTGTTTCTAATAATATGAATTATGCTGATAGGAGTAGTAGAGTACCAATCTCCACTGATAAAGCTTGTATGAAAACACAGATTGTTCAAAAATGAGTTCACGAAGTTTGTGTCAATGAATTCGCGATCCCGAAATGACTTCTATGGGCAAGTTGCAATGAAATTTAACCCTCCATGTCCTCCTCGTCAAATTCGCCTTCCTCGTCGGCAGTGGCATCTTGGTACTGCTGGTATTCAGAAACAAGATCATTCATGTTGGACTCGGCCTCGGTAAACCTAAAAAACAGAGTAAACAGCAGCATCAGTGAGAAATATAATTTGGTCAGCACAAGTATTGGCATACAGTATAATATACTTACTCCATTTCGTCCATGCCCTCGCCAGTGTACCAGTGGAGGAAAGCCTTTCGACGGAACATGACAGTGAATTGCTCAGCGACGCGCTTCCACGTCTCTTGAACAGCGGTTGTGTTACCAACGAAAGTAGTGGCCATCTTGAGACCCTTGGGTGGGATGTCACAAATGGATGCCTTCACGTTGTTGGGAATCCACTCAACGAAGTAGGATGAGTTCTTGTTCACCACATTCAACATTTGCTCATCGACTTCCTTTGATGACATGCGTCCACGGAAAAGGACAGCGCAAGTCAAATATCGGCCATGACGAGGATCAGCAGCACACATCATGTTCTTGGCGTCAAAGCATTGCTGAGTGAGCTCAGGAACGGTGAGTGCACGGTACTGCTGGCTTCCACGACTAGTCAAAGGAGCGTATCCGACCATGAAGAAATGGAGACGAGGGAAAGGAACCATGTTCACAGCAAGCTTTCGGAGATCGCAGTTGAGTTGACCTGGGAATCGAAGACAGCACGTGGTCCCGCAAACTGCAGCAGCAATGAGATGGTTCAAATCGCCATACGTTGGAGTAGTAAGCTTGAGGGTTCGAAAGCAAATGTCGTACAGTGCTTCATTGTCAAGAGCAAAGCATTGATCTGCATTTTCAACAAGTTGATGAACCGACAGAGTTGCATTGTATGGCTCCACGACAGTATCCGACACCTTTGGTGATGGGATCACGGAATATGTCGACATAACGCGATCAGGGTATTCCTCCCGAATTTTTGAAATTAGAAGCGTTCCCATACCTGCACCGGTTCCTCCTCCCATGGAATGAGTAAGTTGAAAACCTTGCATACAATCGCAACTTTCGGCTTCTTTTCGTACTACATCAAGGACTGAATCAATGAGTTCGGCGCCCTCGGTGTAATGGCCCTTTGCCCAGTTATTTCCGGCACCTAGAGTAATATAAAAGGAATTATGAGTCTGCCATTCAAAATTTAAATGAGAATAACCAGTTGCTGCGTCTTGTTGTTAGATTGAGCTTCGATTGACTTACCTGTTTGGCCAAAAACAAAGTTATCCGGTCGAAATAATTGCCCGAAAGGACCGGCGCGAACGGAATCCATTGTCCCGGGCTCCAAATCCATGAGAATCGCTCGAGGAACATAGCGACCTCCCGTTGCCTCGTTGAAATAGACATTGATTCGCTCAAGCTGTAAGTCCGAATCGCCATGATAAGTTCCTATCGATTACAAGCAAAGATTGGAAAGGGATATATCATGAGTACGTTGTAATTCTATTTGCCCGGACGAAAATTTCAAAATGATCGTTGACGGCATTTTTCTATTCCGGCAGTCTTACCAGTTGGATCAACACCATGTTCGTCGGACATGACCTGATGGGATCAAAGAATAGAGCAAGGAAATTTGTTGGGATCAGCAAAGATATTACAATTCGAATCGAATCGTAAACGAGGCAAGATACGCGAACTTGCTGAGTCACGACGATGCGACGAGAACGCAGAACGTACCTCCCAGAACTTGGCACCGATTTGGTTTCCGCATTGTCCTCCTTGAATATGAACGATCTCCCTCATTGTTGATTAGTTGATATTCTTCGTTGAAAGATGCTGTTGCATGAACTTGGATGAGATTATGGCTTTCCGGAACGATGGCGTTTGCAATGATCGTTGCGAATGTCTTACTTTCGGCAAAACAATGAGGTTGAGAGAACACCGCACAGCGCGCGAGTGAGACGATGCAATTTTTTGAATTTTGAAAATGACGCAAAAATGTTGATGTTTGTAGAATGCAATATTGGCTCTACGTACGTGAATTTCAGTACAACTACACATACTTCACACTTCTACGAGATTTCATCATATCAACTGATATGCTGGGCAAATATTCTGGCGCGCCGCCCGCCAGGGCAATGGATGGGCAATGGAGGGCCCTCGCTCACGAAAGATACAAAGGAGTGGAGTGAAACCAAGCGGTGAGACACAGCTGTGAAAGATAAAGAAAAAAAGAAAAAATCTAAAATGCTTCAAGCTTTTTGACGTTTGAACTTCACACACTAAAATTGTGATGATGAGGATCTTCTATCATATGTAGCTAGCATCTGAAACAGGAGCAAGAGCGCGCTGTCCTGATCTGAAAGAAGTGAACACAAGTCCCATTTGTTTCACGGTGAATGGTCACTTTGACAGCCAAATAAAAAATAATCTTTGTCCATTGAAGGGGGAAAGAAGAACAGTACCATGTGTCACTGATATCTACCTGGCACATCATCACCTGCCGAGACCTTCACCTTTTTCGTGCTCCAGAAAAAGAAAAAAAACTGAGTGGTGGTGGTGATGGCTACAGTTCATATTGTTTGTTGTGTTGGGAGCACCGGGCGCTTGCATGATTAGGGATCATGGAGCAAAAGAAAATGTGACACCGCTGCTGCCAAAACACCTCCAAAAGCCAAAAGAGACTTCTCCATCAGAATGGCATGTAGTGTGTAGTTGAGAGCGAGAGAGATGTTGTGGCAGAGAAGAAAAGTTATAAAAGTCATGGTAGCTTGGATGATATTGATGTGAATGATGTTGAAGCTTCAATTGAAAAAAATGCCATAGCCTCCCCACTGAAAAATATCTACGATGATTCCCAAGCCCAAGCGATAGACAACAAACTTAAAGATCATTTGGAAAACCTATCTGTTGATAGAGATGATCTTCCAATGGATATGATGAGCAACTTTTACGAAAAGCAGTAAATTCAAAATCACAATTGGTGCAATGTAAAAACCGGAAATCTTTGTACTGAATCATGGTGTGGAATCCATGGTTCCGATATCAGGCCCCTTGCAGCTGAGGAAAGTCTGACAATCATGTCCAGTCTTGCAGCAGCAGCAGAGAGTGAAATGATCTCTTGTGCGCTTGAACACATTGAGAAGAATGTGTTTTTTGAATGAAGAAGGTACCTGAGAGAAGAGCAAGACAGAGATCTCTTCTATATCAAGGACATGGTGGTGAGCACATATTCATCAAATCATGGTCTTTCTGAGCCCAATGATGTGAATACACATCAATCGGAGCAAGAAGTTGGAGAAGACTGTGATCCGAACAATCAAAAGCATATAGTTACAATTAGTGAAACATTTCAACGGTATCAAAAATCCGGGTCTAGGACGATACGCTCCAGGAATGGCAAAACCTCAAAAATATCACGGAAGGCAGGTGACTTAGTCAAGAGGAAGACAAAATTGCTTATGGACTTTCATATTGTTGGCCTCAGTGCCAATGATATCCATGATGTTGCAAAGCAAATACAAAATCAGGCATCACGCTGGATGCAATGTAAAAACCGGAAATCTTTGTACTGAATCATGGTGTGGAATCCATGGTTACAATATCAGGCCCCTTGCAGCTGAGGGAAGCCTACCAATCATGTTCAACAGCAGAGAGTGAAATGATCTCCTGTGTGCTTGAACACATTGAGAAGAAAGTGTCTCTTGAATGCAGAAGGTAACCAAGAGAAGAGCAAGACAGAGATCTCTTCTATATCAAGGATATAATGGTGGAAATAGATTCACCAACCAGTGATAAAAGGAGCGCACATGGGAAAAAGATCAACGTTGAGGACTTGTTAGGAGATGATGGTCTTTTTTATCCCAATGAGATGAGAAGGCATCAACGGAAGGAAGAAGTTAGAGAGGACATTTTTGGTTATTTTCAATGCATCAGTCTTGTCCAATAGACCTTTATTCCTTTAATAGTCAAAAATAAATAAAAATATCAAAGGTGTTCATTTAATTCAAATTATTATGCGCAATAAAGGTTCCATTGCATAGTCTTCACAAGCATTTGCAATTGTCTTGCAAATATTCATTTGTTTGCTGCATCTTCATGAGTTCTACCTCCATCAACTACTCTAGACAGTGTCATTCGTAGTTGCACTGCATGAGTGTGCATTGCATCCTTCACTCTAAAACAAGAAATGGAATCTCCCATCGCTATTTTGCCTAGAACAAAAGGTTCTAAAAAACAACAACTCTATTTTAATTATGATGGTCGGATTTTTAACTTAAATCGCATATGATTTATCTCTACATCACCTCTGACGTGTGCTGATGCCGCCCAGTATTTGACATTTGTGTTGTCCGGGCATAGGCAGATGATCCATTCGTGCTAATGCTTGGCATTCCACTATATGGCATCCTTCCATTCGCACCATTACTTCCATTGGCAATAATATCCCGCTGTTGTCGAGAAGGATTCTGATACGTCAACCCATTATTATATTGTTGCTGTTGCATTTGCTGTTGTTGTTGTTGTTGCGTTTGCTGCTGATGCTGTTGCTCTTCATCCTCTCCGTTGTCATCCCCACCAACAATCAATATTTTCTGACGAGTCGCACTCCTCATAGACCCCGTACCCCCCGCACCATTCCCAACACCCCCATAATAATCCTCGCCGCAATTCCTTTCCAATTGACTCATTTGCGTACGCAACATGAACAATTCTGTACGCACCGTTTCCAACTCTTCTTGCAGCATTTCTTCTCTGTCTTGCGCTCGTTTTCTCTTTTGGTCGGCTTCTTCCAATAGACGCATTTTGCGCCGTCGTTCCACCTTGGTAAAATTGAGATCTTGTTGTAGGTTTTCGAGTTCTGCTTGTGCTTGTGACGAGGAGGATTGAGAGGAAGATTGGAGGCGATTTCGCTCGTATTGGAGATCGAGTAAATTGCGTTTTTGGAGGGAGACGAGTTGATGTAAGGAGGATGCGGCAGAGTCGCATCCGCGGAGTTTGAGATGGAGTTTGGTGAGGGTGTTGATTCGTTCGGGCTCCGTGAAGGAGTGGTAGGGGTGGTTCGAAGGAAGAGGTGGGAGATTGGAGATGTCTTGAATGGCATTTAATATTGTGTGATGATTAATATCAATGACGGTGGAAGAAGAACTTGGATTATCTCCACAACTACCACTTGATTGACCCCTCTCGTCACCCACCGGCTGCCCCTCTTCTGGCACACCATTCATCATTTCCTCCCCCGCATCATTTGTTTCTAGAATAGGTGCTCCTAAATTTGGAAATAGTAATCGTTGCAATGGATTCCCTTCCTTCACAGTTGCGCTTCCCCGCCGTTCTTGATGATGTTTACCCTTATTCCCACCACCAAACATTTGAAATGGAGGAGAGCTATGCACACTCTCCCCCATGACGGAAATATCTCCCATGGTGGCGACTGATACGGTATCACCCTCCATATCTGATTTATCAAGATTTTGTTGATTATTCTGCTTCCCCCTCCCTCGATTACCACCACCAAAAATTAGCCATGGAGGAGCACTCGCCCGACTCGTCTTACTGTCTTTACTTCCCTGGCTATTTAAGGATGTGCTGCTGGCACTATTGTTTTTGTGTAGGGTGCTTGGAGCATCTTTTGGTTTTTTGCCCCATCGAAACATGCGGCGTAGTGGTGCAACGTCATCGTCGTCGTTGGTAGTGTTGTCATTATTATTTCCGTGCTTTTGCTGCTGCTGTTGTTGCTGCTGCTGATGTTGACGCTGATGCTGCTGATGCCGTTGATTATCCTGCCAATCATCATTAGCATTACCACCACCACCAAACAATCCCCCCAAACCAAGATTACCCACCATCGAATTCCTCCTCGCCTCCTCCGACAACGAAGCATCGCATCCCCAATCAAAATTGGAAGAACCTTGGGATTTAAGAGATTTGTGGGAATTTTCACGATTAAGATGTGCCGACATGGAGGACATCTTTTTGGAATCGCCGGCAGTGGTGACTTTTGCAACAGAAGTGGGACTGATGCTACTATTAACAGTGGTGGGTTGTGTGGATTGCGTCCCCAGAGAAGAAGAGGAGTTGGGATTTTTAGTACGAACTTGGGTAGTTGCAGTATCGTAGGAGCATTCATTTTTAATGATTTGAATGGAATTGGTTCTTGATTTGGATGTTTCTTGCTGTGGTTGTGATTGATGATGTTGATGTTGATGGTCATATTGTTGTTGATCTTCTCCTCCAATGGCCCATTCAATCCCTGATTCCTTTCCGTCCCCATTCCCATTTGCATTATTAGTTGTACTAGCCTTTTTCTTCTTCTCCTTCTCCATCTTTTCCATCAAATGATGTTCTCTCCCCTGCACCACCATCCCCTCCAACAAACTCCATTCCTGTTCCAACACATCCAATTTCTCCCTCATTTCCTCTTCCCGCGAACCTAAAATTACGACATCGAGACGCATGGTTCGTAAGAGCGTTTCGGTGGATCGACCGAGGGTGAGGAGGGAAGAGTCTAGATCGGTCACACCACTACCTCCGACTCCGCTGTTGATTGAACCATTAAGTCCGCTACTTGCGCCAATTGATTCATTCCCACTACCATGGTGTGTACCACCGCCATTAGTTTTAGTTATGCCGCCTTCAAAATGATTCGCATGATCCTCCCTCGAAGTCGACGAAGCAGTAGTCGTTGCCGTTTGAAAAGATTCGATCAAGACATCGGGATTGTATTCGTCATTGGAGGAGAAATGGGAGGGGATGGAGTTGGAATGATGAGAGTTGCTGTTGTTGGATTTCTGGCTGTGAGTTTGACTGTGAGTTTGACTGTGGTGGCTGTGTTGACTGTGGGGATGGCTACTGTGGTGGCCACTATGATTGACGTGGTGGTGGCTATTGCTTCCATTGTTGATGCTGTCTTTGAGACCTTCATTCTTGAGCATGGCAAGTGAGTTGGTTACCCTGTCTGTGACTATGCCGAGGAAGGTCATTGTGTATGTGAGGATGAGATGATGATGATTGACGAAGTAAGGGTGATTTAATAAATACTATGACCAAAAAATAATGGGAGCGACAGTGAATTGCCGTAAATATATTAAAGGCTGATGGTGCGTATATTCATTAGTATATCAATGGTGATGGTGATGGTGGATTGAATGTTTGTTGCTGCTGTCCGTTGTACTATGCTGCTGTAGGAAATGCCCGGCAGGGGCAGGATTGGATAGGGGTGGAAATGCTGTAATTGAAATTATTATTTAATCCACACTCTAGAGTAGTAATGCACCGTTGTTTGATACGTCGAGCAACAGGAAGTTCGATGACTTGTAATACATCCGTACGTGTTCTCAGTGTTGATAGAGGGCTGTTCGGGATAGTACATCGGAGTTCATGGTTGCGGTCGTTGTGTCAGGTTGTGTCGTTGTCGGTCGCAGTGTGTTGTGTGTTGTGTGTTGTTTGTTTTGAGTTTTACGGGTATGTCTTGTGATTTTGGCGGGGTGGTGGTATGTACTAACTACGACCTGTTACTATCTCTCTATCTCTCTAGAGAGAGAGCGAGAGTGCCTCTCTATTATTTTATTCTACACTTGCTATGACCGCGCCTTTTTTTATTCTGATATTATTATGATGTACCATAAGTACCTATAGTATCGAACGCGATCTCTCTCTCTCTCAAAGACAGAAAGAGAGAAGAGAGGCTTTATGGGTCCGTCAGAGCTCAGAGAGAGCAGACGGACCCCATGCTTTTATATTTTACGCTCCTCTATTGTAGTAGGTACCACGTCAGACGGACACTTACACGCACGCACGTACTATTATAAAAGGTCCTCATGTTCATGTTTGTTGGACCTACTCTAGGAGTAGGAGTATTAGAACCGTAATTTGTGTTTTGTGTCTGAGTACAATGACCTCTCAATATTTTTATTAAAAGTATAAACAATTCAGAACTTTTAGCGAAATTTTAACCTAGTAGAACTACCATTGAGATTAAACAGGATAAGGTACATAGTCTTTTAATAAAATCCAGAAAAATGAAACTTCTATTTTAGTGTCCAGGTTTTAACAAGTGTGAGCTGGTCGTAAATAATATTTTCTGAAAGCGAAGGACAGAGATACAGCACGCTTTGTCCCTTGCTTCGGCCATTCGCAAGAATTCCTTTCCGTGTTTTTTGTCCCTTCGGCGGCAATTCAACTCCGATACTAGTTAGTGACTCATTTTTTATTTAAAAGGCACATTGGCGTGGTCTTTACTAGGTATGTAGGCTGTAATTTAACCTTTAAGCATTGTTGCTGTCGTGTTGATCTTTTATCCATTCCTTCGTGCATCAACGAGATTGTTACTATTAGAGTATCCGATCTAGCTTGTGGATTGCTTTGGTGTGTAAATAATAATATTGTCTACGTGCTGTAAGTAATACTCCTACCTAGTGTCTCAGTACGAATTTTCTGATTCATCCTACATCTAGCTAATCGCAAAGGCTTTTTGCCCGGCCTGAGCCCTGGAAGACCCTGTACGAGCAGGGTACGTATAGTATTAAGTAGGCGTACCGCGTTTCGTACATACTTCTGTCAGTATTTATAAAATCGGACCTCGAGCATGCACGACTCATCGCCAAACAATCATGCCGGCGTGAAAAAAAATAATGCTGGAAGACCCGGTACCGGCGGGGGTGTACGTATCGTACTATGTACATACATCTT
>JALLAR010001131.1:0-10799 GCA_036939335.1 Conticribra guillardii
CGCACGATCTAACCCGCGTGGTTCATGGAACATCGATGATACTAGCAAAGAAGCGGTGACGTAAGGCATGAGACAACATAATGATTGTCTGTCGCGCGGTATCGTGCAAACAGACGAGGAGGATGAATTCCTACAAACAATGCTAATGGATCTGGCATATGGGGACAATAATAATACCCCTACCGACAAGGATTATGGGGACACGATGCTCAATACATCACATCCTGAGGATGACGATATCGATTCCTATGATAAGTACATTGGTGCTGAATTTATAATTGATGGAGACAAACGCGCGACAGTTAAACGTCGCATGACTGATTTTGACGGAAGACCACTTGGTGTGGCCAATAGAAATCCTATGCTGGATTCACGAGAGTATGAAATCGAATACGATGACGGCACAACCGACGCGTACTTTGAACATTATTGCAGAGAATACTCCCAGGTTGATGAAGAAGGTAAACAGCACTTAGTCTTTAGTGAAATAACAAACCATTGCAAGAATAAAAGAGCACTTAATGTGTCAGAGGGATTTACAACCTCTGCGAATGGCAATAAGGTCCCCAAGAGCACGACTGTTGGTTGGGACTTACTCCTAGAGTTTAACGATGGCACTACTGCCTGGACACCTCTACATGATGTGAAGGATGTCAATCCTATTGAACTGGCTGAATATGCAGTTGCAAACAAGATAGATCACGAACCAGCCTTTAAATGGTGGGTTGATTGGACAGTACAAAAACGTAACCGAATCATAAATAAAGTGAAGCCTAAGTATTGGCACACTACTCATAAATATGGAATACACCTTCCAAAGAATATGGATGAGGCATTGCAACTAGACGCTGCCAATGGCAATCACTACTGGGCAGTTGCTGTGAAAAAGGAAATGGGAAAGGTCAAGGTTGCTTACAAAGCTCATGAAGAACACACACCCAAGGAAGTGCAAAAAAGGTTAGCACCAGAATTAACCGGGTATCAAGAAATAGGCTGTCACCTAATCTTTGATGTGATAATGGATTTTACAAGAAAGGCACGCTTTGTTGCTGATGGCTCCAGAATGGAGACTCCATTGTCCATCACTTATTCAAGTGTGGTATCTCGCGACAGCGTGAAACTGGCATTCTTAATAGCAGCTCTAAATGAGCTTGATATAATGTCCTGCGACATCGGCAATGCATACTTAAACGCACCATGCCATGAGAAGATATGGTTCAAGGCTGGGCGTGAATGCGAAAGTGACATGGGAAAAGTCATGATTATAACGAGGGCTTTATACGGATTGAAAAGCAGCGGAGCTTCTTGGAGATCAATGCTATCAAAAAATATAAAGGATATGGGATTTAAATCCACTGTCATTCTTGATCCTGACTTTTACATTCGTCACAACAAAAAGGAAAAGGCAAGTGGTGAGCCGTACTATGAATTATTGCTGGTCTATGTCAATGACCTTATGTGCGTCAGTCACAACCCACATGATGTAATGCTAAAACTTGGAGACACGTACGAGCTCAAAGATGGACAATTTGGTCCGCCAGATAGGTACCTAGGATCTGGAATTGAAAAGTTCCAATTGCCTGATGGGAGCATGGCATGGAGCATGGTCAGTAAGCAATATGCCCAGGCCACAGTTCAAACAGTAAAAGACCTCTTGCTAGAGGACGGATGCGAAATGAAACCACCAAGTGGTAAGAAAGCGCACAAAGGGCCATTACCGCCGACTTATAAGCTGGAACTAGATGTCTCAAGAGAACTTCTTGATCCCAATAAGATACAATGCTTTCAACAAATAATAGGAATATTACGATGAGCGATAGAACTCGGACGAGTTGACATTTTAGTTGAGGTTTCGATGATGTCCCAATACCAAGCAAACCCACGCGAAGGTCAGTTGGAGGCATTGTACCTCTTATTGTTCACTTTCTGTTGAACAATCCTATGAAGCGACTGGTATTTGACCTGTCTTTGCCAGGTGTGAATGAACAGGCCTTTCAAGTCGATGCTGACTGGACTGAATTTTATGGAGATATTGAAGAAGAGGAACCAATTAATATGCCGGAACCATTAGTGAGACTGATAAAAATTACTGCATTCGTTGATGCTAATCATGCTACAAATACAGTGACCAGGAGGTCTCACTCAGGCATTTTCATATTTGCGCAAAACGCAATGATCGTGGCCTACAGCAAGCGACAGAACACAGTTGAATCTGCAACCTTTGGTTCAGAACTTGTGAGCATCATGAGGACTGTGAAAGATTTATTGGTGGCACCCAGGATTAAAGTGGGGATGTTTGGATGCCCGCTTGCAGGAGCAGCGAATGTATACTGCGACAATTTGGGAGTGGTGAAAAACACCAGCATCCCTGAATCTACACTGTCGAAGAAACATAATTCGATTAACTATCATGTGGTCAGGGCCAGGGCAGCAGTGGCTGCTGGAATAATGAGGGTAGCTAAACGAAGATGGTGAAACCAACCTAGCAGATGCGTTAACAAAGTTAATGCCTTATTCAAGAAAGCAGGCTCTGATGAGCGGCATTTTGTGTCTTCCAGATGTTTTCATGACGTGGACTCTGCCCTGTCATTCTGTTTTCTACTTCTCTCTCCTCCCATGCATGCCCACCATACCCTATGTCTGCTCCCACGAGCATTGTTGGGGTTCCAGATTCCATTGTTTTCCAATCTGAGCATGCCAATCGATTTCTACTGAAAAAATAACACTATACACAAGTTTGGATTTTTTTTAAATGGTGTGGTTGTCATAATTGGCATAGAAAAGTGATGGAATATTAACCCTAACTCGATTCATCAATGAAATGTGAGCATCGCAGGTCAGGCGTCCGTAGGAATTCATAAGTTTTGAAAACATTAAGATTAACCCTAAGTATTAAAAATATTTATTTTTCTCACATTTTCTTTTCATGGACCAGATCCAAGTTTAAGGACCAGTTTACAACCTCAAATCGATAAAATCAAAATTCCACGCCGACCAATACACACTATTTGGGAGCAATATTGTGCGTTGGTCGGCTTGGAATTTTGATTTTATCGATTTGAGGGTGTAAACTGGTCCTTAGATTTATTACAATGCTCGTGGGTCCAGACTTACGGTAGTTCTCGGGTACTACGCAGACTTACGGTAGTTCTCGGGTACGATACTACGTAGCGTAAAAACGCACGTTTTTTGTAGTTGGCTATTGAGTGCCACCTATCTACCAGGTGCCACCACCCCTCCCTGCCTTCTCCGACGCTCTCTCACGCCTACGATACCTACGATCTCCTACGATACATCACGCCACGCAACATTCTAATTATTATTTCGAACTATTTCGATTCACCTCTTTTGTATAAGATTATCACCATGAGTTTGCGTTTTCTTCGCAGGAAATCCTCCATGAAGGAAGAATTGCTGGGTGTTGGTGATTTGGCCCCAGACTTTGAGCTTGTTGACGCTAATGGCGAGAAGCACAAATTGTCGTCCTTCCGCGGGCGCCGAGTCCTTCTTAGCTTCCACAGATATGCCGCATGACCATGTAAGACAGTGGTTTATTCGATGATTGTTGTGTTGATTTTTATTATTGCTCACACTGAAATGAATAATCATGGTTGTCGCTGCATTTATCCCCTCCACAGTGTGCCTCTACAGCATGGAAAGGATGAAACAGCAAGCCGAGATGTTGAAGCGGGCGGTACGTGACGGAATATCAAGATCTGCGTGCATTGTATCGTGCGCTTCCTCGTCTCAAAGAAAATCAATTATTTGGGGTTTCGTTCTCTTTTTTCTTTTTTGTTAATTTCCAGGGCATTGTGACGATTTGTATTTTCAGGAGTACTCCGCAAAATATAGGAGCCTATGCCGGAGGTGAGTGACGCCATATTTCCGCTGCCATAACCGATCATTACAGACAATGCATAGACGACAATTAACCGCCATCAATACTTCTTCGTTTGTTTTCTTTCAGCTATTTTGGGCACTGACTCATTCGCACTGAGTGATAAAAAGGGTTCGGCTTACACTTCCTTTCATGTGAAAAAAGCATCAGCCAAACAACTGTGGAAGGGTACAGTGGAATTCTCAAAGACTTATAAACAATACAAAAAGTATATGACTGTCTCTGCCGCGATGACGGGCGATACAAGTGGGCCGCAACTTCCGGCAGACTTTCTAATAGACGAAAATGGGATAGTTGTGGATTTGCTGAGGGCGGAAAGTATGAGCGATCACATGCCGTTTGAACGGATCGAGGCGTTCATTCCTAAGCAGAAGAGGTGCAAATGTAACAAGAAGGATTGCATTGTGCCAAAGTGCCGCGAAAATTATGAATTGATTAGGAAAGAAGCAGAAGCGATGCTTTTCATGGGTTAGCTCACGCGTTTTTAATTCATGAAAAACGAGCTTCAAGCAGAATGATAGGAAAGAAGACAGGCAGTACTCATCAACACAACACGATCGAATACTGAAGAAAGTCATGTTTCCTTGATATTGCTTCATGCTCGGCTGAACTTCGAATTGCACGAAAAGACGATATCCTGAAGCTATGCTTTTCATGGGCTAGATGACGCGCTTTGATTGAATGAAAAACGATATTGAACCAGAAAAGGAGTAACCTTTGTATTACATGACAAGGCGATTTAAAGATAATTATATGATGTATGAAAACGGATCGATTGCTCGTTTGCTTATGATGTGAAAGAAAGATCCCGCTGCTTGAGACTTCCGTCTCTGGCAGGTTCTGTTTAAAAAAGATAGTTTATGAAGCATGGATTGTTGCATGTTGTAAGAAAGACGAGTCTGAAGTAGAATGACTGGAGAGAAGGCTGGTTTTGCTCCAGATGGCAAATAGTCTAATGCATATTAGCCATCTCTCCTTGGTATTACTTGGGCTCGGAAGAGGAGGAATAACTGCGAAAGTGGTCGCGGTTTGAAAAAGAGAGGATAAGAAGCATGGAGTTTTGCATGTTGCAAGAGATACAGTCTGAAGGAGAATGACAGAAAAGAAGGCTGATTTTTCTTGAAAGAATTAATAGTTTAATGCAGATTAGTCAACTTTCCTTGATAAAGAGAAGAAACAACTGCAAACATGAGATAATTATGATTAGGACTAAGCTTTGTGTAGTAATATTGTTACTGTCATTATTATAGAGTAGAAGACTGTTGTGCCCCAAAATGACAAATAACATATGATATTGCATAGTATCGTAGGCATCTTTCCTTTCAACAGCAAATCTAACGGCATGATTATTCTGCATCATTTTTTGTTGCTTACGAGGTATACAAAGAAATTTTGTCTTTAGATAGTACTTCAATCTACTTTCTTGTTGTTCCATTCCAAAGATATTAGAATGCCGCTATAAATTTGATTCTTGAATAATATCAGTTGGGCAATTCAAAATTCGCTCTCTTGATTTATCATTCCGTAAATTACCTACGCGTTAGTATTATTCGCCGGCATTAACATATTTTCGTTTTTATTAATTTCCATTACTGGGATTCAGCGCTCCCAGTACATCATTTTAGCACTGCCACTAATATATGCTTGCATGATTTCTTCTTCTTTTTCAATCTCTTAAAATGAAGACAAAAGCTACTAAAATAAAGGCGACGGCCAATATTTTGTTCATAGTTCTTTCAGGATCTGAACATTCCTTTCGATATTTTCTTCATCCCACGGAGTTTCGTGAAAAATAGCCCTTGACATGGTTCTCTTCGCTGCGGTAATGTCACCCTTGGCCTTTTGCGACAAAGCCACATACTTGTGAACTCCTGGATAATGTCGGCCCATTGCAATCACAGGGATTCCAATCCTGATGTTTTGGTCATGTTCGCCCATCTCATACTTTTGTCTTAGCGTACCCGTATAAAAATTCCGCAGCCAAGACTGGGGAAGAGAATTAATTTTCTCATACACCATCTTATATTTTATATTGGCTTTGTTCCAATCTCCCATTGCTTGGTGTGCTTCCGCCATGTACAAGTATAGTTGCAACACCCAGCCCTCTCCAAAGGACTGTGCAGTTTCATTGATTGCAATGGCATCCCAAGCGATGCCTACTGCCTCCTCTGGATCAACTGTTCCCAACAACTGAGCTTTCAAAGTCAGAGCAGTTAAATTCTCCTCGTCACTTTCAAGGACAGCATCAACATCCGCTAGAGCATATTCAAGATATGTTTGCCTTTCCTTCGTTCCTTCGGCAAGTTGAATTGCACGCTCGCCATAGACATTGACTCTCTCGAATGCTTTCTTTCTCACGTCTGGCATTTCCGTTCGACAGCACGGGCAGACTGTTGTCGAGGAGGTCTTTCTCGCAGATTGTTGATATTCGTGGATACAACTGAAGCAAAAGACATGTTTGCATTCCAATGTCACCGGGTTTGAGACTGTGTCTGCTAAACAAATTGCACATGGCCCCTCACATGTATCAGTTGGTTTGGACAATGCGGGTACCTTTGCCCTAAACAAGACAGGATTATTGCTTTCTCGCATTACATCAATAGCAAGAGCAGCGCAGGATGATTTGTGTTCTTTTTTCCAATGTGCTCTCTGACAGTCGGAATTGCAATAGTAAGCTAAATGACATCTGGAGCACGATCGTGGGGGGGCGGGTTTGTTGCAATTGTCGCATTCAATGCATTCGCGGCTCACATTGTTGGCTGCGGCGGCTTTTACATTTTCTGACATCTTGAAGACAGATGGATTGGTAGATAGTGGAAGTAGTAGAAAGGTTGGCCAATGTCCTCCATTGCAGCCCGAGTGGGAGTATTGCAATCTTTAACCCAGAGTCTGGGGATCCGTTGATTCGCGTTGGCGGTGTGGAGTGTACAATAATATATCATCTATTATGATGTGGGCGGTAGGTAGTACGTCGGTGGGCGGGCGGTTGCACAAGAAATCTGAAATAATGCGATAGAATGCGATGCAACAATCGCAATGCAAAAAGTAATAGGGTTCTATAAAATATGAATTGTAATTCTATCAAAATTAAGGTATTATATTTCGTGATTGTTTTTATTGGTCTTGTAGTTGAATCGTAATTAATGATATCTTAAATAATATTTTTTTCACTCCTATTTTTTATTTTATTTTTAAGAATAACAATTTATCATTATTTCCAGATCAAGTATGGCTAAGTATGGTATGCTCAGCTCGAGAGAACGCGGGATAAAAAGACAAGACCAAATAATTCCTAAGCCGACCAATTAAGTAAATGAAAACGAGCTTGCTAATGCTGGACGTAAACCCCACAAAGCAAACACAATAATATGCGATCAAACGGCTTCCAAAAGCCGTTGAACCCAATGCAAGTGGGGACCTGGTTTCTATTGCCTTTCCTCCTCCTCCAATTCCTATTCTTTGCATCGCCCAACCTACCAATCGGGGCATCCATCCCCTGCAGCATCGCCGTGTGTCTATGCGGCTTCTTCGCCGCCTACTATGCCTACAAAACCTGCGCGACTAATCCCATTGACGATCGTCTGCGGTGCCATCTCGCAAGACGGCGTGATGGGAACAATGCCGACGAAGAAGACGGCAGGCATTCGAACGCAGGAGACGAAGGAGACGCCACCAAATTCTGCTGGGTCTGCTCCATAGACGTCCACGAGCTATCCATGCACTGCAAATTCTGCGACAAGTGCGTGGCAACGTTTGATCATCATTGTCAATGGCTCAATACCTGCGTGGGCAAGGCGAACTACGACTATTTTTTCAGAACTGTGGGGAGCACCCTGGCATTGGTCGTGGTTCACGGGGCTGTTTTGGCGGGATTGGTCGTTTCTTTCTTTGTGCAATACGTGCAAAGCTCGGGGGGAGGGACTCTGGATCGATCCAATGATTGGTTTGGTGTAGATATGGGTGTCGCTGTTGCGGGTGTCAACCTCGCTTTTTTTGCTGTGGATGCTGGGTGCGCCATTTTGCTTGGTCAGCTGTTCCTCTTTCATATTCGCCTGCGTCGGGAGAAAATTACGACGTATGCCTTTATTGTTAGGGATGGGCAGCGCAAGAGGGATGCAGCACGGAAGAAAATGGAGTTGGAGCGGCGACGAATCTCTGCACTCAAGGAAGCGGACAGAACAGGAGATTGGGTTACAAAATGGAGGTTGTCAGCGGCGGGTTGTCCATATATAGGGGAAAATATTTGTCGTCCATGTGATCCACTGAGAGGGGGAAACAAGGATGGAAACCACCAACAGCCACGGCAACCTCAACAACCAGTTGTTATTCGTTCTGGAGATGATGGAGACGAAGAGGATGATGAAAATGATTTCCACAACGAACAGGAGATGGAAGGCCCAACAGAGGATGGTTTGGGAAAACATATAGATGACAACACAGATACAGTGGCTCTTGCGGAATGTTCAAACTCAACCACCTGTGGGCACGATGAAATAGAATTGGAACATGTCTCTCCGCGCATTTACCCCAGTGAAGAGCAGCAACATAAATCGCCATCATCACCCCAAAGGAATTTTGAAGAAAATAAAAATGATACCTCCTCTAATAATGACAATGGTAATGCTGTTTCTCACAACGGCACAGAAAGTACTGATATAGCCAATGGTTCAAGTGCACTTCATGCGGCAATGGAGAGGAGAAAAAATGAACAACTACAACAGGAGGAAGAGCAGCAACAATTAGAATCGCAAGTTCCATCAGATCAAACTAGTAACGGAGCAGAAAAGACAATAACATTTTTGTCAATTGATCCCACTGAAAATGCAAGAGATGATGCATCACCAGCTTAAGAGTTTGTGTTCAGCAAGTATCAATGATTGACTTTGATGTAAAAAATAAAACCAATGTAGATACTAGATACATGCTACACTTGTCCAATAGAAATATGCTCATCTAGATCATTGAAATGTAATCAAAAATAAAATATAAAGTTTAAAATTCAATTGATGATACAGAATACTTTTTGTTTCCGTTGGATATGATCGGCAATATTTTTCCTAAAAAAATAAAATGTGGGGGACTGATACTGTCACTTGAGCATGTGCAATACAATAGGCAGAGCTGTGTCTCAGGACATGCAAAAAGATTACATTGGGGTCGAAGTTTCAATATTATAGATATGAATTAAGAATAGAATTCTGTAGCATTCTTGTAAATTGTTACTGCTTAGAAAAAATATTATAATAATGTTAACCAATTAAATAATAATCAATGATAAAACAATAATAATCAATAATAAAACAATAATAATGTAATGTAATGTAATGTAATGCAATAGAACTCTGCGAATCAAGATACAATATTAAATTAATATGTAATAGAGTTCTGTGAATCAAGATACAATATTTAAATAATATGGAAGAGAGCTCTGTGAATCAAGATACAATATCAAAATTGTATGTATTAGAGCTGTGTGAATCAATACTAGCCAGCAAGAAGTAGAATCTGAAGTTTCATTAGATATAGTAGTAAAGGAGGAGGAGATAATGCAGTAGCATCGATGTAAATGGTTCCCAATGAAAGTGGTAAACATGATTCACCATATGTTTTTGTCTTCATGACGATTATATCCAGTAACAATGAAGAAGTTTGCAAATACTACTGCTACTGGCATAAAACATGAGCATGTTCAATAGAGAGCTATGTTAGATCCCAATCCAGTTCCCGTATCAGGACTTTTGTTCTTACCAGAACAGAAACAGCAGTAATCTCAGTATTTGAATATTGAATGGTAGAAAAAGCAATTGTAGTACACATGCACCAGATGCCCAATGCTGCACAAGTGGTTAGGTCATCTCTCTGTCTTCATGAAAGTAGGTGGTTCATAACAATAGCATGTGGCTGAGGCTACATATTAATTTGCATACTATTGGCTCAATCTGAATTAGTATTAGTTGGATAGTTTAGATCAGTTAAAGTAGTACTGTCCTTAATAGACTGAGTTTGTTACAGTTACAGTTTACAGTTATCCTTCTCTAATGCATCACTTTTGGAAGATGTTGTGTTTTTGTTTTACATCGTTACTGCTCCTTGGCTACCTGTAGACTGTAGGGTTAGCCTATCAACAAAATATCATCTCTTCTTCTACTGGTGGTCTAGGCACTAAAAAACATTGAGTGAAATGAGCTATCATTGTCATGTAAGCTTCACTAATCAAATTAATTTTTAATTTGATAGAGGCACAATCCATATTCATTACCAGCTCACCAAGAAGAGAATCGTTTTAAGCAGATAAAACCCATGTCAATCCCTGTAGAAGAGTAGATGTGATTTTACGCCCATTATTGGATAGGAATCCTACACTTAGCCCCTTATTGCTGCAGTACTATAAAAACTATTAAGGTGTGAATACAAATACACCATTTTGTTATTATTATTGAAGAGCAATAGCATGGATGGTATCTTCATCCCCATAATCATTTGATGAGAAAATTGACAATACTCTCAATAATGGATGACCTTTTGCATTCTTCTTTGTCAAGGTGTTTATTGTATTAGGTGAATAATTGTTGGACTAGTAAGATGATGCATGCCTTGCTAATTTTATACTTACAATATCCCTTTATCGGTTTGCGTAAACGGGACTATGGTCCCGGTTACAAAAAAAAATAATAACTACGATAGTAGATACATGGGTTTACGTATGTATGTAATTACTATCACTCTTAGTACTACCTTTTTTCGTCTGGATTAGCGCATCGAGAATCGAGACGCAACGATGGCCGACAATGGCCATTTCCGCCGAAAAATCAAATCCGCCAGAGGAGGACCCCACCATGGCGTTTCGCCGTTGCGTTTGATGCAGTCCTATCGGGAATAACATAAGGAAGTACCATGTGTA
>JALLAR010001132.1:0-10793 GCA_036939335.1 Conticribra guillardii
CTTTACTTTACTTTCTAAGTATACTTAGGGTCCATTTACTTATTTCTAACCCTGCCCAAGCCCAAGTGCCCAACTGGCAATTTCCATTCAAAAAGAGAGGTGCAGCGAGAGATGCTGGTGTGTATTGTGTTAACGCATATGACCAAATACCACAATTGATGGATGAGGTCCATCCATATTTACACAGCCGCCACCACCCAAATGTGGCTCTATTTCATATTCTCCCTCTCAAACCCATTGTCTGCCATACTGAAAAACTACTTGGTCTGGGAAGAAAGTCTGCACCAAGCACCACTGCAGATTCTTCCTACTTGTTCCCAATCAATCTCCAAAAATGTGTTATTTATTGGGGCAGCCAATATCTCTACAGAATGGCAGGGGTGGACACTCTTACTGTTCTGGATATTGATGAAAGTGGTTATGAAGAAGAGGCAAAAAATCATAAATTTGGGAAGACAGTGGCATGGTAGTGTTTGTGGTGTGATGTTAGTGGCGTCTTTATCAATAGAAACAGAAAATTGAATCCATAGTTGTGCATTAGCAGAGATGAGAATGATCTGTTTCATTCCATGAGACATGGACTGGATCAGGAACTACCCTTTTGCAGCTTGATCATTTAGCACAGCACCATGCCAGAAAGATTTATGTTTCACAATGGACAATTTGAATGTGCACAACAATCCATTGGTGGTGGATTTGAGTGAGTCTGCTGGACATATCATTATTCACCGTTCTCTCTACTGGTCAGTGAACGGTGCCATTGAACATTTTTCAATACCATCCACTCCAAACTCCACAAAAATACAAGCAGATCTCAACCATCCCTTGTTTAGAGAAGGAAACAAAACTTGTCTTCAGAGGATTTCAATCATTAATTTTTTTGTGCATGTTGGGTTCCCATATTATTAAATTAATAATCAGCCACATGGCAGACTCACACAGCACAGCCATATATGCCACACACAACACAAACAACAGTACTTGGGAATGCTGTGTTCTTGGTAAGGGAATGGGAATGGTGAGTTTGGTCGGTTGTGAATTGTGGCTGGCCATGGATAATTATTTTATTTGTGGGTATGGCGGGAATTGATTTTTGGATGACAGATCATCAAACATACATTTTTCAGGATCATTGCTGGTCAGAATTATGTGGTCAATGGAGTTGCGAATATAATGTGGGACACACAGGTAGTAAACAAAAATTGCTGAAAAATAAATTACCCCAAAAGAATACTCATTATCATGCAATCGGCATTAATTGACAGTAAAAATATGGAAACTGGTAATCGATGCTGGAAATTTCCAAACTACGACTAGATGGGGGCTTCTTGTCATTGGTCATTGAGCTGGGATCCATTTCAATAGTAACTGAAAGTACCACTCTGGTCCATCATATCTTATAAGTAAGCCGGAATGAACGTTTTGAATGGAGATGAGTAAGCATGATTGTTTCATTTCCCAGATGAGCTCTTGAAATACTTAAAAAGTAAAGCACCGAGGCATCAAAACTTATACTTAAAGTATAAGTAAGCATATTTTGCATTTACTTTAGTTTACTTTACTTTACTTTACTTTACTTTAGTTTACTTTAGTTTACTTTACTTTACTTTACTTTACTTTACTTTACTTTACTTTACTTTGCTTTACTTTACTTTACTTTACTTTACTTTACTTTCTAAATATACTTAGGGCCCCCCATTTACTTATTTCTAACCCTGAGCCCATTGTCTTACTGCGCATGCTGCTGCTGCTGTCATGGGTGATGAAAGCTGATTACATTCATCTATAATAGAATAAGAATTTAGAGTTGTTTGAGTGTTCTCTGTAGACACTGCTTAGAATCTTCTCCCAAGTCTTACCATGGATAGTGAATATTAATTCCAAGCGTGATGTGTGGTGAACATCCTCCCATGCCTATTGTATCCTGCACCTCCAGATGGAGCATTTACTGATACTGAACCATTGCACCTTGTATCTCTTCCATTCTCTGATGTCCATTACTATTGTTATGATGAGATATGACTTTCATGTTTTGCCTGAACCCATGCCTGTTGCTCATAGAGATTTGTAATCTTTGGTGTTTGTCACAAGAATCCAGAAAGTCTTCATCACTAGCAAAGCCACTATTTCTTGATGGTCAGAAAAGTTTTCTCCTTTTGTTCTAGATGAGATTTCTGTTCTCATTGAGCCGACCTTAGGAGACCTGTGTTATTGTTTAACATATGTGCCACCCTATCCAAACTCCACACCTGAAATCTGACGTTGTCTCAGGAGTAATTAGCCAAAAAAAAATTGACTAAAATAAGAATATGTTATAAGTTTTCATGGTTAGTTAATTATTTCCCAATACAGTAATGTTGTTTTAATTCATTTTTTTTCATATCAATTACTGTTTTAGTTTCAATACACTAATATGATAGCAATGGTAGATATTGCAAAAACTATATTCACAAAATATTTTTTATCTAGATATAATTATTGAGTTCAATTGTTGAGCATTTCATAAATACTTTACTTATCAGAGAGTAGAGAGTGCATCATGCAGATTGCAACCAACAATTTTGCTTACTCTGCAACAGCAATAATTTGGTTCAATATCTGTTAATTTTGGAAATATTCAGGAGGATTTCCAAAAGAATATAATTAATGAAAGAATAATACTAACAGCACTTGCAATAAAAAATAACTCACTAAGGTATCACATAATAATGAACCGGAACTATTTAACTAACTTAAAAATATACTTATTATCACTCTCCAGACTATAAATTGAGACTTTAAAACAGCCATTACATTGCCTTGCGAGAGTGTCAGAAAAATGTCGTTCGAGGTGCGGGTAGAATATCATCTACCAGCAGTAAAGATACCTATCATTGCACCTTCGACAATTGCACTGAGGCTCCTCCAAATCATCATTATCCGGTTCCTCCACCTTCTCCCTATTACCACCATCCTCTGAGTCATCGTCATCATAATAATCATAACTATAATCAATCACCTCCTCCTCATTTGTACAATTCGCCTTCATCGGCAACATTTCCCCACGAAATACCAATGGAGAAATGGGAGGCAAAACATACCCCTCCCTTTTTCTCGGATGAAGAATCACCGCTCGGACAATTGCAAATGCACGGGATTTGAATCCCTGCCACGCCCGCAATTGTTTCTTATATACTTCCTTCCTCGTGACATCTTCCTTCACCACCACATCCCAATCCGGAAGGGGCGGGAAGGGAATATGACATCGGGAAAAGGAATCGAAAAAGATGCAACTCAGGGCACGCAAATAAAATCTCTTTCCGCCTTGGCGTCGTTCGCTAATTTCGTGTGTCAATTCTTTTAATAAATCAGAATGGAGTTTCATATCAGCTTGGTATTCTTCCAATATTGCCTTAATGCGTTTTTTGGGATAGGTGGAGAGTTGGACGGCCCAGCGGCTCCATCGCAATTGCTCGTATTCGTGCTCGACTCCAAATTCTTTTTGAAAGAGTGGATCTTTGGTGAGAAGTTGTTGCATGACGCGTTTGAATTTGATGTTTTGGGATGAGTCAGTGTCTTGCAAATTGCGATAAATGCGTTGCCATTTTTGTTCTTCTTCGCTTACGGGATACGAGGAGGATTGGCCTTGGTTTCCTTTTAGGAGTTCGTCGTGTGTGAGCCAGAGGCAGGTGGAGCGGCGAGATTGAAGGGTGTTGTTCGTTTTAGGGGAAGGTGTGACTTTGGGCGCAGTGATGCTTTTGGAGACTTTTCTGGGAGAGAGTCGTCTGGCGCGTTTTTTGGGGGATGGTTCGAGAGTACTAGAAGTATTTTGGGTGGTTGGTTTATTGCTGTCATTTTGCGAGGCTGTGGTTATGGCGGCGGCTCGGGCTCGGCGTGTTTGCACCATTTTGGACTTGGACTTAGTATTCTCAAGAGTTGTTCACTCAAAACAGGAATATTCAGGACCGTTGGCTACGATGATCGTAGTGCGAGCATAATCATATCTTTTTGGTGACACAATATTATTTAGTTTGATTGAGACGCCACACGCGCACCGGCGAGAATAGGTAGATTAATAGCCTTGACTTGTATGTTGTATGCTTGTGAATTAGAAAGCAACGCTCGCCCGGCCCATCATGGCATATGCGGGCGATCAAAATAACTGTTAGCAACACATAATCCAAACACACATTTGGCTTCAACCTATTCTTTCATACAACGCTGGTGGTTTGGAACGAGTAAATCTGACAGTCCATTGGGAAGCGCGCCAAAAATTTTTATGTCACAAAATGAGATGAAAATGTTTGTCATCCCATGTAGGATCTAGTATTTAATCCTAGTACGCGCACCAGAAGAAGTTGCATCACGAGTCACGACTAATGTCACTCACGACTAACCAATCATCTATCGCACTGATCGAGCTCAAAATGTTCGTTGATGTCTTTGATATATTTTTTTCCGTTGCCCCCATCGGCGATGGCGATGGCCAAACGACGGAAGACGACGATGACGACGTCGTCTCCAATACAACCTTATTTTTTTCGTTCGATGCAGCCTCTTACCCGACCGAATTCATTAGTTTAGAAAAAATGTAAGCGGTCCAGTCTTTGAATCGCGTTTCAAATATCATTGGTGTATGACTTCTTGTGCAATGGGGATCAGTTTTGTCGACTGGCAAGTCAGAAAATTGTTATACGAATGTTTGAAGAGCATACATCATTGTATTTTATCCTGCTTTAATTCAAATCCATGCTATTTGTCGGAGATAACTGAATACATAATTTTTCTTAGACGATGCTATTATCATTGCTCATACTCGGATTCATTTTTACTTTTATTTTTTTGCCCACCTATGACAATGGACAATGCGAACTTCCTAATATGCATTCGCTATGGCATTGTTTTTTTGTTTTCCAAAATTTAAGACCCTGACAAAAATAGGCATTCGCCATATCAATCAATAATATTTCACCCGAAAATCAGCTGGAACAAACCTCAGTTTGTTCTACAAAAGAAACGCGACAAAATCACACCAACCAATTTTTTATTTGCGACTTAAATTCAATACAAAAGCAAGAATGAGTTCCTTCCTCACCAGCGCATTTCAGCGCAAATCTCTCAATGTGATGCGCGAGCAGGCTCACATGTCTGACCCATCCTCATCTCATCACGACAATGAGCAACAAATTGAAAAACAATCAACATCCGAAGATTCGCCCCATCGTCACATGAGCATATTTGACCTCCTCTCGTTCGGAATAGGATGCACCATTGGCTCTGGAGTATTCGTCCTTGCTGGCCTTACTGCCAACTCTTATGCTGGTCCAAGTGCATCCCTCTCTTACCTTTTTGCAGGGTTGGTGGCTGCCATGAGTGGATTACCCTACGCTGAATTAAGTGCAGTATTTCCATTAGATGGAAGTACGTATGAATATGCCTACGTGAGCTTAGGGGAAATGTTCGCTGTAATGGCCTCCTTGTGTCAAACATTAGAGTATGGCGGAAGTGCTGCTGCAGTTGCAAGAAGCTGGGGCGAGAAATTTGTAGATTGGATCAAACAAGGAGATTCTTATGCCGAAGACAATAATGGCGACGACATGGTAGTAGAGAGTTCATTGCCAAAGTGGGTTGATGGTATTTTAGAACCAGGATATGGTGTGAACCCCATGGCCGCCATTATTGCCTCCATTTGCACCTACCTTTTGCTATGGGGTGTCCGTGAATCCAAATTTGCAACAAATCTTATTAGCACAATCAAAATCTCCCTCGTTGCGTTCATGATTATTGGAGGCTTTGTTCTCTCCTCTGGGGTCCTCCCAGATGACCAGAACAATCCACGTCCTGCATCCTTCTCCAACTGGAAACCATTTGTTCCAGAGGAATATGGATTGAGTGGCATTCTTCGTGGATCATCGATTTTATTCTTTGCATTCATTGGCTTTGATCAGGTTTGCAATCTCTCTGGGGAAACTAAAAGTCCTGTTACTGATGTACCCCGTGCTGTGGTGTTGACGCTGATAGTAGATGCAGTCTTGTACATGTTGGCAGCATTGTCATTGACGGCAATGGTGCCGTATGACGAGATAAGTGTAGTTAGTGGCTTTCCGAGAGCTTTTGAAGTCAATGGATGGGTATGGGCTCAAAAAATGACAGCAGTGAGTCGATATTTTCTTTACTTGCAACACCGCCATTCTTTCAATAGTAACTCATCCCACTCTTTTTTTATTCGTTTCGTCATATTATCCTGGACACAAAAATCAGATTGGAGAGATCATCACCTTGCCATTAGTAGTATTAACTGCAATTCAGTCCCAATCCCGACTGCTATTTGCCATGTCGAAAGACAAACTTGTTCCGTCCTTGTTTGGAAAATTGACGTATTCTTCAGAACGAAATGGAAATGAAAAAATGGGAAATCTATCGGACAATTTACGCCTTTGCGGCATTGTCATTGTGCTAATAGCAACCTTCATCCCTTTTGAATACATGGATGATTTGATATCGGCAGGAGTTTTGTTTTTATTCTCCTTGACAGATTGTTGCCTTCTGACTATTCGTTACAAATCACCTTCGGAGTCATTTCTGGGAGAAAATGCGATGGGCAATGACGAAAGATCATCTTACATGTCAATGGATCGAACCTTCTCTGTTGGGAATCAGCTGGTGCTGATCAACGCTTTTTCGTTTGCTTCGGGGCTATCATTCGCATACTGTGAGACAGATGGACTGAAATACTTCCTCTCTGCCATCTTTGCCATTCTTACATGGGCTGTAACATTTTACATTGCTCGATGCTGTCAGGAGTCGGATTCAACTCACTACGCTTTAGAAGGTGATGGTTATGGCACTGGACGTAAGCGTTTCCGCACTCCTTTCGTTCCATACTTGCCTGCATTTGGGATCTTTCTCAACTCTTTCATGATGGCACATATTCATTGGGTAGGTTTGGTGATGCTTGCAGGATATCTTTTTATTGGAATTACCGGTTACGCTTTTATTTGCTCCAAGCGAAAAAAGGTCAATAGTAGAGAAAACGACAACGAAATCAACCAATCCTTTGAGCTTTCTTAGAACTATCTTGATCATGTTTTGATATTAGATAAATGTACAATAATCATAGAGGAGAATGATTCATGAATTATAAAATGCCCGTTACATTATAATTTATTTTTTGTTGTTGTGTGAACGAAACCTTGATTTCGTTCTCTTCTTGCAAACAATCCGTGACACCAGCTAAGATAAAGCATCAAGAACTTGTAGTAAGAACAACAAGTATAAAGCTTCTCTTGAACACACAGATTTTGAAATACACTTCAAGATGTCTATGGAAACTGTCTTCATTTGACATAATAATATCATCAGACATAATGATATGATTTCCATACATGTATGAGTGTGTCTGGATATTTCTCGCGGGGATATTAGTTTCTTCAGGTACCACTATTGTTGTTCAGTCGTGTTCATACCAAAACTGGTCGTGTTGTGCATTCTTCTTTTCTTCTGGATTTTGCAATCCTAAACATGCCAAGCCCGACCTATGAAAGACGAAAATTGCACCAAAGGTACTATCATGTTAAATATGCATTTACTTCAAAGAAACAACAATTTACAATGATTGACTGACCTATTACATTGCAATGGCGCGTCATTCTTGATAGGGCATTGATCACCCGTGTGGATTACACTTGGCACCATACACAAGTTCTTCCTCTGGAATCATTAATGTAAAATTTTCTGGTATTGGATCCGCATTTTTGCGTTTGGCATTCCTATGATTTTCAACTGTCATTACTTCGTAGATTATTTCTTTGGAGATGCAGTCCATATAAATGGATCTCACTTCTCCAACGTGAAATGATTGTCCCCGATTGGCGCTGCTAGAAGCCATGTTGTCACCATTCACAATTTCACCCGCATTTGAAAGATAATGTTCGCCATATGCAGTGATTGGGTCCTCCTTCAAATCCCATTTCTCGATCAACATCTCTTCCATTTTCCTGAGCCGATTTTTTATCCTGATCTTGTTCGCAATGTTTTCATCTGTCCATCCGCGCTCCAGATCATTGACATTGCCATACTGATCGCAGTCCATCAGTTTGGCACTACACCACACACGGCAACCTATGGGAAATCGAAATTGTTTTGCTTGGGCATCAGTGAATTTGATCATTTGTTGTTTACCCTTTGAATGTGGGGCTTCGTCAGTTGCAGTAAATTTAGAAGACGCTGCCTTTCGAGTATTTGAAGAAGTAGAATTTGAAGAAAACACATGAAAAGGCATATGCGTAATATCGAAATCATCGTTTCTGGCGTCCCGATTTATTCCTCTTTCGTAGGTAAAAACATAGGACGAGTCCACACTTATGAAGCGACAATCAACTTTTTCCATTGACTTCAAATCTTTCATTACTTTTTGTTCAAATGGTAATTCACGTGTTTTGGTTCCTTTTGCCAAATGTTGACTTCGTTCGGCATCATTACTGTGTGGTTCATTCCTGTATGTATCACCAACTAATGGCTCTAAATGATTTGAGTGGATCTCATTCTCTGTTGTTGGGATAGGGGACGAGCAATTGGTTTCAATTTCGTTTGCTTTGATTGTGTCATTTTCTTTTGGCACATTTCTTGATGTTTGTTTAACCGCACAAACGCTTTGCTTCTTCTCGATTACATTTGCCGTTGTCTCTAACATATTGCACACATTCTTTCTTTTTCCCAAATGTTGATCAATGGAAGGGAAATGGGGTAGACCGGGTCGGGGCTTGTACGCAATTTGGTTCCGTACGGTGTTTATGAGTTGCTTGTTGATATTTGTAGTTTCAAAATGAGACGAATTGTTTTTACTCAATAGTGTGGATCCACGAGAAGTTATATGCGAATAATGTGATGGTTTCTTCTGAGTATTACGGTCTTTGGATGGCGGGTATGATACTATTGGCGCATGAGTTGTGACACACTGAGATTGTTCTGTATCCTTAGTACATCCCCCAAAATCTGGTCGTTTGACGGTGTCAGAAGTCTTGCGCTGAGATGCATGATGTTCATACGGTGATTTCAAATCGAGTAGAATCTTTGACGATTGTGGTGGTCTTTTTTCTTCTGCCCTAGTTGAGCAAGAAAACCTAGCTGCAGACACTTTCTTATCTCTGCCACTTGTAGCGACGGATGTTGATTTTGCTGTGACTAGGTCACATTCCTCTGCTGCGTACTCGTTGGCTGATTGAATGGTCTCTATTGACGAGTCATCGCACAATGCCGTGCGATTGACAGCGAAAACTCTGGACAGAGATTTCTCAATCTTTGATGCTATGACAGCTAAAGAGTCCACCTGATCTCTGCCTAAAGTTGCGATTTCCAGTACTCTTGTATTCTCATAGTCTTCTTGTGTTGCAAAATTTAAGGTCTCACCCGATTCTTTGGTGCATCGTGCGGCCTCATCATAAGCAAAAGCTGCATCGGCAGCTAGATTGTAATAACCTAAAAAGGCTCTCCTGCCACTATGGCGTATACGGGCTTCATAAAATCCTCTACGCTTGTCAAAGTAAATGCCATCGTAGTCAGATATTTGTTTTTCTAGGGCCTGGGTGCGATAGGGACTGCAAAAGGAGAATGTTGTGTTGTGAAAAGTTTTTTCAATGTTAGAAAGCAAAAAGAGACAATGGATTTGTTTAGTTGCCGGCAATATTTATTCCTTGCTATTTTCAGACGAAATGGGTTCCCATTAAAATACTTGTTAATAGAATTATCTTGCCTCACCTTGATAATGTCTTGTCATTTTGTTTCAAGAGCTCATCAACTCCGGTACTTTCAAATGAAGGCAAACGGTATGTCGCCAATTCAAACGCAACTTTGCTGCTGTCATCACAGCTTGTACGTGTGCAAAGAATTTTATTTTCTGGGGGCCTTCTTTCATGCGCGAAGAAAAATTTCCATTCCTCCGGAAGATTTAATTGTGATTGTTTTGTCGTCGGCCCATTTTGACGCACAGTGTACGCATCATGTGCTCTCAGTGCGTCCAACAAAAGTGAAAACGAACGCTCTTCTCCCTCTATCACAGCGTTGTACCAACCCACGACCCTAGCCCAATCATCTTCCGAATTTTCATCAACTACATTTTTGACTCCCAACCACGTCTGATGACGCAACGTAAGAAGATAGTCACTTCTGTCGAAAACAAACGCATCAAGAATGTCGTCCTGTTCATCGCCATCATCAAACGCAACGTCGTAAAATCTGAGTGGGCCGTACGTTATGCTGTTTTCATTGCCATTGCACTCGACATCGCGAAAGGATTTGACAGTTCCGGCATACCATGACGCTGGTGACGTGTCTGATGGCCACCATGCGGCATACACTTGGTCGCCGACACGAAAACGTGGCTTTAGGAAGTGCCGATAGTTGGGATCTGCTGATGCGGCGGCAGTGATTCCATTCACGCCAATGCTCTTTGTTGCTGTATCCACGCCCTCAGACGATACATTCAACATTTTGCTAAGACTCACGCTATTGTTTAATTTTTAAATGAATTTATAAATGTGATTATGTAATTTCTTTAATTATTGCCTTGCTTTGCCGAGCATGCTGCATGCGACCAAGGGAACTGCGACTGAAAAAACTGAAACTGAAACACGCCAAATAAAACCGGAAAACCCGCGCGATACCGTTCGGGTATAATATTTACATATTCCTACGTGGTGTTAAATCTGTCGGTATCTTCTATCCCGGAAGCTCCCGGAAGGACACTGGATGGGCGGTGTACGTAGGCCGTGTACAGAAAGGTACACCTTTTTACCTTTTTCAGCGAAAATATTTTG
>JALLAR010001133.1:0-10771 GCA_036939335.1 Conticribra guillardii
TCGTAACGACCATAAAAGTTACGACATGTATGGTCGTAAAGTTTTTTCAGACGTGATATCATGGGTATGGGTATGGGGTGGTTGTGGTGGTATATGTGCGCATGATGTGTACGTGTGGTACAATCTGTGCACATAATTATGTATGAGTTTTTTTTAAAGTAGGTTCATGCATGCATTGTGATATTTCATATTATATTCTCAGCATTATCTGCATTGTTAGTTGTAGAGTGTTGTATTTTTTATACAATTTTTGAGATGACTCCCCATTTTTCCAGTATCAGAAACTTCTCGTCTGAGAAGAAACTTGCTACATATCATAGTATGCATGTTACAATGTTAGATCAAGTGGATGGAAAAGCAACTTTTTCGAGATGAATGAAACTTCAGCTCCACAGTAGATAGTACATAGTACGAGTAAACTATGGTATTGTATTAGTGTACGACTATGATACCTTGGTACAAGCAGACGATGATGCCGACTTCATGCATTGCATCCAACTTTTGACACAACTCTGGCACCACGCACAGCCAGCTATCGCCACCAATAATTCTATTATTGTGAAGCCTATCCCATTGCTTAATATTAAGGTCGGCATCACTTTCCTCAGGTCCGTGTGTTTTGATTGAGCCTCTCTGGCAGCTACGATAGCAGAGAGAAGAAGGAATTGACACGAGAGGTGCTTCGCGATTAACTCCACCCTGCCTCTGCCTCTGAGCCCTCTTGCTTTAGTACTTTGATCCAACCATCCACGTCATACATCATATACAGCTCGAGTGTGTCACCCTTTGATTATCCAGTAGCATTATCATTTCTCCAAAGAGCACAGACTATGCAGCCATGAATAGTAGCAATAGTACCAGCGACGACGATTTCGACAACGTCGATGCTGCAAATAAAAACCAGCAACAACAGCAGCAACAACAACAACAACAGAATAAACAGTCATCCGGCTCTGGATCCTCCTCCTCCTCTCGACATTCGGAACGCAATGCCAAACGCGCCGAACGCACCCTCATCCAAGATTTTGGCGATGTGGCACTTGCTCACAGTAGTAGCAGTAGTGTTAGTGCTGGCGGTGGTGGTGGAGCTTCTTCCATGAATCATGCAACAACAACAACAACAACAACAACCAATTCTTCTGCTAGGATGAATGACAATAATGGTGCCGTGCATCCACAAGACTATGCAGATGATGATGACGATTATGATTACGAAGATGACAACACCAACAATACCACCACTAATAACAATAATACCAACAACAATAATACCAACAACAACAACAAGAAGAACAATACAAACAACAACACAAATAAAAACAATAACAATACCCCCTCCTCCGCCATCCCTTCCTTCACCTCCGACTCACCCTACCTCCAATCCTACATTGATCGCGAAATGCGCAACCTCATCGTCTTGACCGATACCCTTCGCGATATATCGGCACGGGCACGTACCTTTGGGAAATGTGGGGCGCTCATGGCCGAGGCGACGAGGAGGTTGTCGGGTGCGTGTCGTTTGAATCCTCCTACGGGGATTAATCCTGGTAATGGTGGTGGTAACAATAGTGTTGGTGGTGGTGACAAGGGAAAAGATTCGGGGGAAGAAATGGGGGAATACGAAGAGCAAATGAAGGTGATGAATGAGAGGAAGGAGAGTGTGGGCGAGGAGATGGCGAATGTGTTGTCGGTTCTTGGAGAGGTGAGAAATTATGAAATGGAAAAATATATAATTGAGTGGAGGTTGTTTGTAATTTTGAGTGGAAAATGCAAAACGAGATCAATGTGATATCTTTTAGAGATTACTGCACTTGTTTGGTGTGCACTTATGGATTTTCGTGTCTTGATTTTTTCAAATCATCATTTCTCACATGCAAACACACCAACTCGTCATACCCACACAAAAACATTCTCATTCACCCAGATTCTCGATGAAGTCGCCGACGCACAAGTATCCATGTGCCAATCTCTCGAGGCATCCCTCTCTCTCTCTCTAGAAGCCTTTGCCGGAGTAGAATTAAACGAAGCCACTCGTCTCCGCTCCGAAGCCGATGCCATGTCAGACAATGCCGAATCCTCCTTTTCCAAATACATGCACGGCCGACATTCCGAACGAGCCAACGTAGCGGGCGGGGCGGGAAACAACGATGTCGGCAGCGGCGGCATGGGTATCTCCATGGATGCGTTGGATCAGCAGAATTTGGCAAACTCGTGGAATAAATTGAGCGATCATGTGGGGAGTCAGTTTAAGAATTGGAGTCGAGCGGGATCGGATGGTGCTGGGTCGAATGCATCGGGTGGTGAGGGGAATGATGCATCGGGTGGGAAGGGTGGTGGACCGGGGGGAAAGCTTGGGAGGGGAAAGAGGGTGGAGAAGGATCCGGCGTTGGCGACTGCGGAGGCGGCGGCGAATTTGATGCATAATTTGGAGCAGATTCGGTTGGCTCAGGCGAATGCGGAGTTGAAACGATTTCAGCTGTTGAGGAGATTGGATTCTATTAAGGTGTGTTTTCAACTTTTTATATTGATGATTTCTTGTATTGATTCTTTATTTTATATTGTATTTTATATTGGATCCAATTGAACAAATTGATTGCACGTCAATATTTCTGATTGTGATAGACGAGACGCAACTTTGAACTGGGTGAGAGCTCCCTCGCGAGTTTAAACGGAATTAGGGCATACTTTCACCACTGCTCTGATATGATTGATGGCATCACACCCAAATTGACAAGGATGCAAGACAAGCAAGCACAGTCGCGCGAAAAACACGATGCTCAGCAAGCTCCTTGGGAAAGTAAGCAACGATCGCTCACCAATGCCATCAGCGAGGTAGGAGCAGCAGCAGCAAATGCGGGAGTCATCGCACATGCAATCAGTCAAGGGCACTTGGACGATTTGGACGAAGATATTATTTTGTCTCGGCCTACATCTCTTGAGGAGATTGAGGGTACTGTGCGATTTTGGGAATTGCCCCAGCAGCTTAATATTCAATCACTGTACCAGCGCAAACCAACTGCAGGTGTCATTGTGGAAGGGTGGCTTTATAAGAAAAGCTCCAACCGATTGGCGTTGAATTCATGGACGCGGCGTTGGTTTATCCTGGACAAAACTGGGGTTTATTATCTCAAAGGCAGCGGGCAAAGTGATGGTAAAGGTGGTAACAATTCGAAGTCAGCTCCATCGAAAGAATGGATAGAGCGTATCAAAGTATGTGATATACTCTTGTGCACTGTTCGCGAAATCAATAGCAAAGCCAAGGGGAATCCCAATGTGCGTTTTTGTTTTGAGATTATCAGCCCCAACAGTCGATCTTACATGCTTCAGGCATGTGGACCTAATGATTACAAAATGTGGGTTGCGGGTATTAGATCATGCATTGGTACGTCATATTTGGTTTGAGAATTATTGCAATCTAGAACTTTTTTGCCAATATCTGAATGCGATTTTTCTATCTCGGGACTATTTTCATCCCTCATCAGAGCAACAACTGGTGCATGGAAGAATTCCACCTGACAATATGCTTTTGGGTGCTGGTAAAAATTCAAAGAAACCTGGCCGGACTGGAGGGGAAAATATTGAAACAGAGTCAATATTTTTTGAGGGAAATGACGAGGATGACTCTGGAGAAGGTTCTAGACCTAGCGGGGATTCTTCTAGGGGGGCCCTGTTTGATGATAGGGGAAATCCATCGCCTTCAAGTGGTGTTCGGAATCCACTTGTGGCTCAAATACTAGATGCCAACCCAGTGTGTGCAGATTGTGGAAATACAGATCCTGATTGGGCCTCCTTAAACTTGGGTGTCATTTTATGCATTGAATGCAGTGGAGTGCATAGGAGTCTTGGGGTACATGTTAGCAAGGTAACAAACACCTCTGGAAACAACTCGCACTTTTCTGCATTTTTCCAGTATATTGAATTTCACAAATTATTTATTTCTTGCGAATCGTGTTTTCCAGGTGAGATCTCTCAGGTTAGACACAATTAGTGAGTATGAGTACAATCTTCTCCTGGGACTTGGGAATGATAAGGTAAACCAAATTTATGAAGCGGGATTACATCACCAAAAAGGATGGACAAAGCCAACCGGTGGGGCCTCAAGGAAAACAAAAGAAGAGTGGATCAAGAGCAAATTTCTTTGGAAAGGCTTTTTGGAATACCGAACAGAGGATGGCCGTGAGCAGGTAGACCGAGAAGTAAAGTTCAGCAGCGATTTATTTGAATCTGCACGACGATGCGACCTTTCTGCCATACAAGAGGCGCTTGCGAAAGGAGGCAGTGTGGAATGGAAGAATGCCGAAGTGGGAGGTAAGACAGCACTGCACATTTGTGTGATAAACCAACCATCAGAGAGGGATGACATAGAGTCATGGAAAGGAGTGGAGTGCGCAGAACTCTTGATTCAAAACGGGGCAAAGTTAGATTCAGAGGATTTTGATCACCACAAAGTCCTTGACTGTGCGGTTCTTGGAAATGCTCGGCGTGAAATGATCGAGTATCTCTCAGCCAGAAGTAGCAATTAGTATATGATAAAATCTTCTTATAAGCGAACCTTGATGCTTTGCGTCAACGGATATAATATTCATGCTCTGTCCAAGAGTAGATATGGATATCTACTCTTGGCTCTGTCTATGGTATGGTAATTTGTTTAAGAAAATGCCCTGAACATCTCATGAAAGAAAGAAATATTAGTAATCATCAATGTTGCTATACTGGTAGGAAAGAATGATGTGATCTATGATTTGTATGTTATGGGAACAGCATTATCCCATTATTTTGTTTGGCAAATGACATGCATACATTAATCTCTAAAGCAATGAACGAAAGCACAAAATTACTTAGCTGGAATATTGCATTTCTTCTATGCAAGACACAAAAAGTTTTTTTACATTATCTCACGTATATTTCCTATATTTTAATTACTAAGTACTTTATGCGAAAACTCAAGTGTATTTTCAACATGAACACGCCCATATCCACAATAGAACACAAGCTAGAGTGCTTCTCGCAATTTTTTACAGGATAGAATAATCTGGTCAAAAATTGAATAAAAACACCCAAAGAGACAACTAATCATTTCATCTGTTGCAGCAGATGATTGGTGAATGAGCATTGTTGATTATTTTGTTGCCACGCCAAACCCCTGCGCCACTAATTTTTCCCGATGAAATCGATCTCGATTTCAATACATAAAAATATTTCCTCCTAAATAATTTACACATCAAAGAAATCTTGGGTAGCCACACCATTTCTGGAACCCGCCGGATCATACGAAGGCGGTTGAATTTTCCCCTTCCCCAAGCCCCCCCTATGCTCACCACCATCATCATGCATTTCATTTTCCACCTCCCGAATAAAATTCAATCCGCCACCCGCTGGAGAAAACACGATTTTGAGTCTAGGGCATCTCAGCGGTCCAAGGCTTCGTTCTGGTCTCCCTGCACTTCTTGGCCATGCCCAAAAGGGAGTGCTCGGAACGCTCGTCAAAATAGCAACTCCGTCAGTTGGATTGGTCAAAAGTCCACGATGAGGGATCAGACGTGGGCTCATTATTCCGCACTCTCCAGAGAGGCGATGTATAGACACGATTTTATCAAAGGGGACGTTAATTTCAACGTTTCCTATCCAGAAGCGCAAACCGCCATCGGAAGTAATGTCTACGCATCGAACGGAATTGTACCAAAACCAGGCAACAGCGATGAGATTCCCTATTGATATCGAAACTACCGTTCCATGTGCTCCGATTGGCACTGCGGCGATTAGAACTGCTACAAAAATTGCTTCGAACAGGAAGAATCTCAGTTTGAATGCTGCGTAAGATAAGGTAGGAAGTGTGACAATGACAATACATAAAGATACACAAGACGTGTGATTCGTTTAGAATGGCATTGGTATGCATTGGATTACAAACGGAACCCCAATTACGAGATTTAGGAAGAAAATTGCATGTCTAAAATGCAAATGAATTTTTATCGCGCTCACCGAAAGAAAAAGGAGCAGAGGTAAAGCTCAGTAACACCGAACCATCATCGGTGACGTAGGTGAGAGTTTGGGCAATCAAAAGCGGATCATCCGGGTCGACGACTGGTGGAGGGAGGTTCATTTTTTCAATGGCAGGAACGCCAAGGACATCACTTGGGGATTCGGCTTCGCTCATATCACTCTTTGGAGAGTGTGATGGGTGTTCAGATGGTGTTGTGTGTGTTGGAGACGACAACAATTTCAATTGTGTTTCTGTTCTTTCGATTTTCAATTCGTCGTCAAAATAATAATATTGTGGAGCAGCTAGCTATTGAACGCGTTTTTTCCGTCATTTTCTCACCTACTACGATAGTACAATACTTACAATACCCCTGGGCAAGCGAGCGCGCCAGCCTTTACACTTTCGTATCATTAAATAATATTATTCCTATGTACATTCGTTACAACGACTATTATCCAAATTATAGATAATAATCATCTGTTTTGAAACAAAGGAAGTATTCTTTTTCAATGTACATAGATCTTCTGTACCATGCTCCACTGAATTACCATGTGGAAAGATTGTACTATTCCCTTGTAGAACGAAATGATACCGTTTGATTTTTCTCGACTCGTTTTTTTACGAGGTCATCACGATCAATCAAGCGAGCTCACGATTCTGGATCTCCTCGCGGCGATCACATCATCATAATTTTTTCCACTCTCACTTTTCTCAATCAACCTAAAGCCACAATGCCACCTAGAAAGCGTAAAGCCGCGGAGGAAGCGTCCGAGTCTGAGAATGACAGTGCCCTCGCTCCAACACCGGCGAAAAAGTCGAAGAAAGACCTCCAAGCCGAACTCAGGGCTCGAGCACGCGAAGCAATTCAACAAAGTCAACAAAAAAAGTCAAAGTCAACTCCTGTTGCTACAGAGACTCCTCCACGTTCGAGACCAGCTGTCGCGTCAACTGCTGTCAAGGCAAAAGCATCTACAACGCCCAAGCGAAAGACGAAATCATCCCGAAAGAGTACCGGTGGTATTTCAGAACGTGTTGAAAAGGCAAACAAAGAAGTCGCGAATCAATCGGTTCCTTTCACATTTAACCCTCCCACGTTCAACGCACCCGCATCTTCCAGACAGAACGAGCATGTTTCTTCGGGACCGACTGGTACCCCGATTCAATCTTCGGACTATCATGCTGCGGCGTCTGCTGCTTCAACGCCATCTAGGACCACTCCATACAAATTCGGAAATGGGTCCGAAGAAAAAGACGTTCCAAAAGTTGAAACTTCTACCAAAAAAACATCCTCCGAAAGAGCACGAATGAGGGAAGAGGCTCATGCGCGTGCTCTGGAATTTAAGAAGAAACTACATGGGAAAACATCTCCTTCTGCTGCACAAATGGAAGAAGACTCGCCAGAGAAACCAAGCAAAGCTGCTCGTTTGTCATCACCTCAACTGCCGGTATCATCTCGTTCCACTCCAGCATCTACCACTGTCACTGCTTCCATTGCCATGGCTTCTACAACTGTTTCTCGCACAACAACAGCGTTTGATCCTACGGCAGCGGCTTCATCGAAAACTTTACGGGCCAAAACGCCGAAGAAATCAACTCAGCCTGCAGCGGTCGCGGCGATTTTTTCGCCGAAGAAACAATCGACCGCTCATCGTCCTGCACTCAATGCAGGTAAAGGAAGCGGTGCTACAAAGTTCGATCCCAATCAGCCTTGGCCTCCTGCTGGATACAAGCTTCCGACTGCGGCATATTGTGGATGTGGCCCAACTCCATTTTCTCGCACCACCACATCTGTTCGTGCATCCGAGTTGTGTACACCGAAAATGCAAAAGATGATGCAAGAAGTCCCTCCAGTGGATCCTCCCCATCGTAGCTTTTCAATGGGAGATGATCAGAAAATTCCCGCGGCAAGGCCATCGCCTCCTGGGACCAATGAGTCGGAAAGATCTAGTACAGCATCATTGCCAAGGCGGGAGCCAGATGGGTTGAAATCAATAAATACTTCACTTGGAAACACAACAACTTTCAATAACATTGTGAGGAATCTAGTAGATCCACCTGTGACAACCCAGAATGCAACTTCGTTAAAGAGTGTTGCTTCAACTCAGGCCCAAAAGACGGATGTTCTAAAGTCATTTTCAAAAGCTACTGCTATGCTAGCACGTGCAAAGCGAGCCAATGACGAAAGACGTGAAAGTATGGGAATTCGTTCAAGTGGTGCAAAGCCTGTGGTGACTCTGCAGCCAGGGGTAGCGCAGGTTGGCAGCATGGAAAGAAACTCTATTCCACTTCAGGAACTGCAAAATGAAAAGGTACCTCGGGATCCACCAATTGATACTGACACCACTGCAACTGTTGCTAATGTCTCTGATGATGTGAAGAAAGAAGATATTTCTCAGGATACAAAGGAAAATGGAATGAGCACTTCTTCTATTGATGAGCATAATAATAAAATGAAGGTTGTTGGCGAAGAGAATGTTCTCCAAAGCAAGTTGGTCTCATTCGTGCGGAAGTTTCTTCAATATGTTGCGTTTTTACTAGTGGGATGTGGCATTGCTTTTCTAATATCATTAGCATACAATGATGAACCAATAACAATGTCTTTGGGGGACAGTAAAAATATTCATTTCTTCCCTGGTCCCCTTTCTGCTAGCATTCAGTCAGAGGAACAAGCCGAGTCTGGGACAAACGCAAAAACCGATCTAGACATTTCATGCTTCATCGACCACCCTAGTGATTTTTATTCATCTGGAGAAGATTTGCAGGAGGATGAAGCGTGTGCTGGTAAATATAAGCAATGCCCTATTAGGGGTCGATGCCATGGTGGGCGCTTGCGTGACTGCAATGATTTCGGTAACGAAAGGAATGGAATCTCGCTTTTTGTGCCCAACGACAAAGGTGACAAATGTGTACCAAGCAGCGAAGCTACAGAGCTTGTTCGGTCGGTAAAAGGCGCTCTTCTCAGCCTGACAGCATCACATGTGTGTCGCTCTTGGGGTATGAAAGGTGACGAGTACCCAACCTTTGGTGTCTGGGCTGTGGCTGATGAAGTTTCCGAACAGTCAGAAAATCAAGACACTATTACACCAGTTTCCCTTGTCTGGCTTAGTCCAGTGTTTGACTCTGCCATTATAAGATTTGTGACAGTCCCCGGAGTAAACGAAGAGAGTATTGGTGTAATGGGCCTAGGATCTGATGTTTCCCCAAATGACCTTCCTCTTCCGTTTTCGTGTACGATAAAGCTCATGTCATGGGAATTTGTTTGCCTTTTGACTAAATTTATGGTCAAGGCTTTGGTCACTTTTGTGAATTTTGCTTGGAATATCTTCATGTGCTATCCGGTATTCTCGTTATGCGGCTCCATATTCTTTTATGTCGTACAATACATTCGCAAAAGATATCAGCGTAAACGGAAAGTGCTAGAATTATTTGCCACTGTGGTTGACTCTGTTTACGATCGTCTTGCTGAATGTGACGACAACGAAGGATATGCAGTATTGATGCTTAGGGATGACGTTGGTCACGACATGTATCCTCGAAATGTCCGCGAGAGACTTTTCGTTTTTAACGAAGTTTGGCCTCTTGTAGTGGCACATGTTAATGCTGATAATCGTGTAAAGAAATCACATAAAATGGCACATGGGAAGGATCTCCAACATTGGGAATTTGCTAACATGAGCAAGAAAGTTAGGAAATCCCGAAGATCGCTGGGAAGCAGTGGCGATTTGAAGAACGACCATTTAAAAGACGAAGTGTCAACACAACGCGACCCATAGACAAAACCACACACTGGAGAGTTAAGATCTCTCGCGAATGAGACAACCAAAATTGAGTTGGGTGCATGCATAGATTAAGATTACTGAATTTATTTAAGTTAAATATTTTGCTCAATTGTAACCTGTGTAGAGGGTAAACCCACTAATCGGGAGTCCCGTCTAAAATCGTACATGAAGGCAAAAGAGCAATGCTCCAAATACCCCAGCAAGCACTGCACAAACACCACTCAAGGTCAGAGTAGTGCTTTTTCCACTGCTTCCACAGCACCACCAACCAACGTACCAACCCAAGTAAAATACTATAGCATATATGCCTACGAACGCATTTCTGACAAAATCATTAACAAGGAATACCTGAGTTAGTGTATATGCCACGAGTGATAATATCATCAATGACTTCATAGCAGTTTCTATCCATGGTGACATCTTATCTGCCTCAGTCTCTGCTCCGTCGACTTCTACATGGACGATCGACTCTGCAGCTGGAGTAGGTTCGTATACAATGCCTTCTTCCATCTTGTCATCTTTGTCTTTGGAGATATTGGGTTCGGCCATGATGCGATGAATGAGTTGTGGGCGGATCAGGAATTATGAGAATGCGGCAACCAACTTCGGACGCAAAGCTGTTACGTCGATAGTAATTATTATTATTTACCTCCCTTCTTTCAATCCGAGCTTTCACCTGAAGTGAACTAACACTGTCAGAAAAATTTCAAATTTTTTGAAAGTTTTCTTCCTTTTAACTGGACTCAGCTGCTCTCTATTCTTGACTATATTTTTATATGAAAGAAAAAGAGCAGGGCCCCAACTATTTACCCCAGCAAGTACCATGCAATGAAGGAGTTGGACGGATCAGAAATTATGGTTGTTCAAATTTGGAAATTTAAAACAATATCCTGGTCTAAAAAAACACTACCGTATAGGTCGGTGAATACCACGCACCAAATGTCTTATCAAGCGTTTTTTTTCTACTATTCCTACGTTAAAAATCGGTCTAGTCATCACTAATCATCGA